>CM074301.1:4587500-4872500 GCA_037194245.1 Opsariichthys bidens | reverse complement strand
ATCAAGACTCACTCTCATTTCATCAGTCCATAAAACCTTAGAAAAATCAGTCTTGAGATATTTCTTGGCCCAGTCTTGACGTTTCAGCTTGTGTGTCTTGTTCAGTGGTGGTCGACTTTCTGCCTTTCTTACCTTGGCCATGTCTCTGAGTATTGTACACCTTGTGCTTTTGGGCACTCCAGTGATGTTGCAGCTCTGAAATATGGCCAAACTGGTGGCAAGTGGCATCTTGGCAGCTGCACGCTTGACTTTTCTCAGTTCACGGGCAGTTATTTTGCGCCTTGGTTTTTCCACACGCTTCTTGCGACCCTGTTGACTATTTTGAATGAAACGCTTGATTGTTCGATGATCACGCTTCAGAAGCTTGGCTATTTTAAGACTTCTGCATCCCTCTGCAATATATCTCACTATTTTTGACTTTTCTGAGCCTGTCAAGTCCTTCTTTTGACCCATTTTGCCAAAGGAAAGGAAGTTGCCTAATAATTATGCACACCTGATATAGGGTGTTGATGTCATTAGACCACACCCCTTCTCATTACAGAGATGCACATCACCATAACTTGGATGATGTGGTCAAAATACTCATTTGCCTAATAATTCTGCACTCCCTGTATATATATATATATATAATATATATATATATATATATATATATATATATATATATATATATATATATATATATATATATATATATATATATATATATAGATATCCGAATAAAAAATCTCTTATTATATATATTTATATAATATTATAATATTAATCATATATATTTATTATATATTATTTATACTCTTATAACCCTTACCAGCAGAACATCAACAGATATTAAAATAATATATCATTAAAATATTAATTTTTCTTTGGATCTTAAAGAACAAGTTAACTAATACTTTTTTTATTAAATGCTTGAACAAACAGAACAAACAAACAAGCAAAAAAAATAACAACAACAACAATTGTCATCAATATATAACAAAAAAAAATTATACGCCAGAGTCCAACAGTCTTTCAGACCAGATTAAGTGCCAAAGTCATTAAACACAGCAACTGTTCTCATAGCTTTCAGGTTTTTAGAAGACTCAATAGATTCAAAATACATTTTCATCTCATTTTTAAATAAAAAAAAGAGGTTTGCATTTAGAAAATGTACATTTATGAATATGATATGTGGCTCAAGTTAGCTAATCCTGATAATACTGTACTACCAGAGATTACGTCAGCCTGCTGTATTGTTGTGCATTAGATAAATAATCATTCATTGGATCTTCTCAAGTCTACTTGGCAAATCCCGGTTCCGCGAGGTGCATGACGTAACTTCCGCTCGTGTCTCGCAGGGAGGAGGCGGGGTGCTGAAATGACATTCGGCCCCACCAACCAAAGCATATTTCCAGAAGCCCCGTTGATTAGGAGCAATAAAGCGCTCTTGACATCCGTCCAGGAAGACGGAGACGTATATTAGCCAGATAGCTGGCTGAACACCGAACTGCAAAATGGCGGCGGGTAATGTCAACCCGTTTAACGTGAGTGATTCGGAGGAGGAAGCGGAGCACAGGCAGGATGGCGCGGACGCCGAGCGCAGCCCGAGTGATGAAGCCCAAGGCCACAGCCTCGGTCCCTTCTCTCCTCCGGCGTACCCCGAGCCAGCCATTCTGCTGTCCAGCAACCGAACCAGCCCGAGTGTGGATGGAATACCAGTGTCGGCCGCCGCGGTGGCTGGAATCGGAATGGGAAGCGCAGAGACGCGGGTGTCGCTGGATGCGATCGCCGCGCAGCTGCTCCGGGATCAGTACATCCTCACGGCCCTGGAGCTGCACACCGAGCTCCTGGAAGCCGGACGCGAGCTGCCTCGCTTGCGGGATTATTTCTCCAATCCAGGCAACTTCGAAAGGCAAAGCGGAACTCCACCCGCATGCAAAGAGCAAGGTGTTGGTCCTGGAGGTCCGCTTAGTAAGTAATCCGATAATGTGTTCATTATGAAGGTCCAATAACCCAGTCAAGAGTAGTCTTCCTGTGTGAGCTAATGGACGTGTATTGGAAACCTATTGAACTGCCTTTTCTGTGCTTAAAAACGTAAAGCAGTCTAAGATGGTTTCCTAGCCTGGTTTGAGGTTTTTGGACACTTGTCAGCTGCTCGAGGTAAACCAAAACTGTAATCAACTTGGCTAGACTAGATAAACCAGGCTGAGAGACCATTTTATGCTCGTTTGAGTTGTTTTTGTTTAGTAAGCACCCAAAGTAATGCCCAAAAGTGCTGTCAATGTTAGCAGCTCCTTAAAATTGGGCTCATTAGCCACTCTTTTCCATAAAAAATACACCAGCACAGCAGCTGCTCAAACTAGCTATCTATATAATACTACCTGTTCATTTCATATTGCAGCTCAGAATTATGCATTCAAGAATATGTTGCATTAGGGTTGATGGGAGGCATTTGTTTTAGACCTGAATTGTGTCTTTGTTATGTGATGTGATGTGAAGTCTTCCCACTGACCCCAGCTGCGCAGGTGCAGGATAGAAAGAGGAGAAAAAGAGATGCTCAAACAAGGGGTATGTAAAACCAGACCGTGTGCAGTGACAGATGGGATTGGTGCTCTTTGTTTGGCGTAATCAGGAATACTTTGTGATCTTTCTTATACCTTTGCTCCTAAATGAAGTTTCTCACCTGATAGTGACCTTGTCTCCTTCTTACTATTTGCCTTTCAAAGCATGGCATTTGGATTTGTTTTTCTCTATTACCAGGTTACATGTTGTTGAAGTGTGGATTGACAGTGATAACATCCTATTCATCCAGTGTAGATCTTTTTTTTTTTCTGTCGGTCATTGATTTATGTTTCCAACAAAATTGACCTTTTATTAAAAGGAGCCATTTCTTCTTATAAACAGATTACAAAAATTAATAAATTAAAGGAATAGTTCTCTCCAAAATTCAAAAAACTCAAGCAAAATATAATAATTACATTGGTTACCTTTTGACTTTCATTATATGGACAAAAAAAAGTTCTCAAAATAGCTTGTTTTAGGCTGTGTTCCCAAAAAAAAAAAAAAGATATATACAGTTTTGGAACAACATCAGGGTGAGTAAGTGATGACTGAATTTTCATTTTTGGGTGAAATGTTATTGATCAATCCTAACTTCAACTGTTGCTATATATGATTAAGTAAGCTTTTGTTCTTTACTAATGCAAGTCTGGTGTGATTGGACAGTTTTAAATAGAATATTGCACAAATGATGGGGGGAAACATTACCTAGTGACACCGTTTTTTTTCCCCATTGTTTTGACCTTTTAAAAGTTCATGTTGTGGATTGAACTAACCATAATTTCTAAATTAACATGTATAATCAATTTTTATGAATATAAAAGTTAATAAAATATAATGATAAAATAATATTAGTTGAGAATATTAATTTTCAATTCATTGGATGTTTTCTAAAACTTGTATGTGCTAGTGGAGGGTGGAGCTTAGCAAAGGGTCAATTTTCTGATCTTTAATTTTTTTTTTTCTTCATCTTGGTTACCAACCATTTTAAATTAGTGTCCCATATGATTATTGAATAATAATGGTAGCATAATGTAGAGCTTGTCTAAAGTTTGATTGAATGAGGAAATGCGGATCAAACATTCATCCAAATGCTTTCAGGTCTGTCCTGGTTGTATCATGCAATTATTCTTCCTTTCTTTATGTGGGATGTTTTTGTGTGATTGCCTGGCATAAGTGCATATCAACTGCACATTTTCTCAGCCTGCTGCTGACTTAACATGTGGGTGGGCATGGCGAAACTGCTTTCATGCAGGCTATTTCACTGTTCAAAACAATCATTAATCCATTTAATCAGCTTCCTATTGCATCTGAATGTTTATGACAACCATCTTTACTTTATCGAAGAGGCTTAGGTCTGATACTATTAGAATGTGTAATATTGCATATACTCCTTTTACCTTCCCACAGTACACGAAAACTAATTTGTTATATAAAACGAATGGATGTCATCTTGATTTGATGCATAATTCTCTTAAAATTAAACCATCCTAATTCTAAGACCTCTATAATGGACTCTAGGACCTAAAACCAGGATATGACCTCATCATCTTAAGTGACAGCGCTCTCCAGGGGAAAGGGGGATGCTAGAAAATTTGAGGCCTAGACCTGAGATGCCTGTTTGTATTCGCCAATCCCTCTTTTTTCTTTTTCAACTGGAGTACGTAGTCTGCTTTGGAGACTGAATCATATAGGCTTACTGCACTTTAATGGCTCTTAAATTCATGCCTAATAGCCACTGACGGCTGTGTATTGACCTGGCTCTGAGAACACAGAGGTTTCAGGAACCACAGGGATTTATTAGCTTTATGGAGCAAACCCACTCCCCAAAGGAGGATCTGGCAACCAGCTGAGAGGGAGCAGATGGCTCTCAACCTCGCTTCTGTCACGTCAGTGCAGGAAGAGACGTTATCAACACCTCGCACTGTCTCGCCGATATTTTACCCTTCGCTAGAGGGATGCAACAGCCGCTTGAAGCGTTTAAGGGATGAGAGGCTTCAGTGTGTTTAGGATGTGAGAGGATTTGAAGCTCTGCTGAATGAATATTGTAAATTGTATGATGCAGACTTAATTGGATCGGTTTTTGTGGAGCAGCTGTCGGGTAGGCATCAAAGTCTAGTTCCGCAACACAATTGACTGTGCCCCCCCCCCCCATCCCTTTCATTTAGTTACGCATGACACACACCAAGTGAATCAGAACACACCATTAGGCCTCATGCAGCCTTATAAATGAATTAAGAATTTCCACTGATTCTTAGACAACATTCTGCAAACCTCGCTTATGCACTTGAAGTAAACCACAAAAACCTAAAACGGTCAATGACATCAAGATTCAGGGCCGTTCTTGTGGTTGTGAGCGACATAAAGCTGACATCACAGGAATAAATTGCATTTTAAAATAGTAAACAGTTCTTTTAAAATCTCATATTTAACAATATTACTGTTATTATTTAGTCTACTGCATACTTTTGAACAGTAGTGTGTATCAGTAGTCTGGTCACATGTTATTGTGTGCATATTTTTGTTCCAACTGTCCCCCATTTTTAGCTTCTAAATGGTGAAAAGGATGTTATCATGGGAAAAGGGAGCAAAGCTGTTTGAAAATATTTGGAAAGCGGGCATGATCCAATGAAAAAACATTAGATAAGTGAGAAGTGCAGTGTGCTTCTGTGTAGCCAACACATTGTGAATTGCATTGTTCAATTTTAAAATGTCATACTTGTCTTCAGTGCCACTGGGACCCTTCCTAAGCCTGTGGGCCCTTAGGGTGTGACTTTGATTTCATTATTGTGGCAGTTTGCTTTGTTGTTGATGCTTAATTGATTGATTTTGGTAACCTGTTTCTGGCTCCTTTAGTATAAACCATGTCTTTCCAGCCTAGAGTAAGTTTTTATCTCACTCCCTCAGATTCCTGAGCTGCTAGAATAACCTATATTCTATAATTATTGCTAAAGCATAACACTTGTAGTGAAATTCTGATAGGAGCATCAACAGCAAAAAAAAAAAAAATGTCTATCACATTCTTGTCTAAATAACAACATAAAAAAGGATATTTCTTTAGAAGTGGTAGTTCTTCGTAAATTGGTAGCTGACGTTAAAGCCGAAGCCTAGCCGTTAGCCAACATGGAATCTCAGCCTCAGACGGGACGACCACGGACATCTGATGCATATACCACAGAAAATGGGAAACACTTTGGGAGTTTCTAAGTCGTCATCTGATTGGTTGAATTCTCTCAGATTATTGGAAAACGTGTATCGCGTTCTTTACTGGTCCGCCTTGAAACATAGCCGTAGTGACACCAAACCCCCTTACAGATTTGAATTAAGATTAAATAGGGTCTGCTTTGTGTCCCGATCCTATTCTTATTATTAATCTTTCAAATAAACAATCTGTGCACTCATTTCCTTTGCAGTCATATAATGCGAACTTAAAGTTATTCTTTAAAAACACTAAGGATTCAACACTGTTAACTGTAATCTTTTGCAAATTTCAAAATTAATATCCAAATTAAATCCAAATGTAAATAAATGTTGTGATGCCTAAATTCACTTGTAGCATGATTAATTATAGTTTTTAGTGTTTTTTTCATTCATTTTTTTCATTCATTTCTTCAAAATGGTGTAGAATTTAAAGTTGGTCTTTTGTCAGTTATCAGCAGTAAAGTAATTATAAAATAATTCTAGTATTTTGACATCAAACAAATGTCATTTCTAATATTGTGTTTATGTGAGCATGAACACACAGAAGCAAGTATGCACATTTAACGCTTACTCATGAGTCACATGTTTCATGGCTCATCTGGCAAATTGAACAAGAGCTATTCGATATTATTCCTTGCCGGAAGAATCTTACACATAGGTGAAGCACATATATTTCCTTCTCAGAACCGCCAACCCCTCCCTGTCAACCAGTTTGACAAGGCGTTTATTCAGCACAGCTTCATGACACTCTCACAAGTCGGATATCAGCATTGTCATTCAAGTCACGCCCAGAGACAGTCGCAAAACTGAGACGAGTCAGTCCCTTCATCAATACTTCTCTGTCCAGGTCTGTGATGGGAAGATTTGCTAATTTAAGTACCAGAGTGTCATTTGACATTCAGCCAACCTCATTTCTACGGAGTACAAGCTCTCATTTGGCATTCAAATATAAAAAAGAACCTGACACTATTTTAAGGCTGGTAATGTTTCTCATTTTTATTGGTGGTTGTGATATTGTCCCTCCTTTGCATAGACAGCTTTGCAGTCACAGGACTTGCAGTCACAGCTTTACTCCCATCATGTGACACATTTTCAAGTCACTGGGATATTTAACTTGAGTAAAAGTCAAGAGGGTGCCATTACCATGTAGGCGAAGTGAAAGTACAGAAATGTTTTTTTTTTTTTTTTTCATTTTTCTTTAGTTTAATTTTTCTCCCCCTGACGATCCACTTGCCATGTTTGTTTGGGGTTCTGTGCCAACAATCATTAGTTCGTTCACTTCATGATCATTTTCCAAAAGAAAAGATGGTGCCATAGCTGTGTGGGTGACTCTAAATTAAAAATAAGAGCACAGGAATGTTAAAGGGCCATTTATTTTTATTTTAGGTAACATTTCAGTTTTTTTGATTTCCTTTTTAAGTTTATTTTCTATTAATTTATTTCTTATTTAATTGATTTTAATGTTAATTCTGTGTTTTTAAGACTTCTATAGAAACTTTAAACACCCTCTTTGCATGTGAAATAAGTGATGGCGCTTTGCTACAGGTTTGCTGCTGGCTTCCCATCATCTTTGCAAAGCATTCTACACTTAAATGTGCCAAACAAACTGTTAAAGTCAGACTAAAACGATCAATTGTTTTGTTAAATATAAACTTAAACCACTTATTTCTAACATTGGTATCCTTTATAAGTATATGCAGAGTTGTAGGTGCTAACAACGCAAGACTTTTCTACTTTTTTTTGTTAATTTTTCTGGTTCCACAGTTTACCCCAATTTCAGAAAGTTAGGACATTTTGTGAAGTGGAACATCTTGGAACCTATTATTTAACTGACAAAAGTACAAAGAAAAAATTTCAGTGTTTTCACTGCATGGCAAAATTGTATTTTGTTTTAAATCTACTGTGTGATTATTAAGATAGATAGGTCTGCCTGTCTGTCTAATGTATATAATTTTTTATTTTGATGACTGCAAAACACTCCAAAAATGTTGAGACAGAGGCAAAATAAAAGCGAAAAGATTACAGAATATTACATTTAAACTGTTTTGAAACAGTCCACAATTAGCAGGTGAATTGGTTGTAGGTTGTATCATGTATCATGATGGGTTTTTAAAAGGAACATCCAAATAAAGTTTCAGTCTTTGTAAGCAAAGATGGGTCATGGCTCACCACTTTTCTCACACATTTCATGAGAGAATTCAAAAATCGCGTTTCTCAATGCAAGATTGCAAAGTTATAGGTCTTTCACCATCTACCATATGTAATATTGTGAAAAGATTCAGGGAATCCAGAGAAATCTCTTGAATATCTATTTGTTTAGGGAAAAAGCTACACCTCGATTTTTATACAGAGATGCTGCTGAGTTCTCTGGCCTAAGCTTGTTTCTCATAGTCTAAAAGACAGTGGAAATGTGAGCAATGGTCAGATGAGTCCACGTTTCAGCTTTTTTTTTTTTTTTTTTTTTTTGGGAAAACCGACATCGAGTTCTCAATCCCAAAGACGAAAGGGACCATCCAGACTTTAATCAGCAACGAGTGCCAAAGCAAACATCTATCACGAATGGGAGTGCATCAGTGCAAACAACATGGGTGACTTGCAAATGTGTGAAGGTACCACTGATGTGGACACATATATTGGTACAGATTATACAGAGACATTTAGATGACCTCTATCCTGGGAAGCAAGACAATGGCAGGCCTCATTCTGCACATGCTACAACAGATTGGTTTCTTAGACACTCTACACCGTAGAAGTGCTTGACTGACCTGTCTGCAGTCCAGATCTGTCTCTTATTGAAAATGTTTGGCACATCATGAAAAGAAGACTCGGACAACAATGACCACAGACTGTTGAGCAGCTGTCTTGTATTAGGCGAAATTGGGCAAAAATTTAATGTGACACAGTGGTAAATATGCCTCTGTCCCTAGTTTTTTGGTGTGTGTAGCAGCTATCAAATATATATACAGAGGGGGAAATACTTATTTGATCCCCTGCTGATTCTTTTTTAGTTTGCTAAAACTTATAAAGAAATGAAGGGTCTATCTTTTTTTATGGTAGGTATATTTAAATGGATGGAGACAGAATATCAAACAAAAAATCCAGAAAAAAACACATTATATAAAGCTTATAAATTGATTTGCATTTTAGTGCATGAAATTAGAATTTGATCCCCAAGCAAAACATGACTTAGTACTTGGTGGAGAACCTCTTGTTGGCAAGCACAGAGGTAAGATGTTTCTTGTAGTTGGACACCAGGTTTGCACACATCTCAGGAGGGATTTTGGTCCACTCCTCTTTACACACCCTCTCTAAATCTTTAAGGTTTCTTGGCTGTCACTTGACAACTCGAAGTTTCAGCTCCCTCCACAGATTTTCGATGGGACTGAGGTCTGGAGACCACCATGACTTTTAATGTGCTTCTTCTTGAGCCACTCCTTTGTTGCCTTGGCTCAATGTTTTGGGTCGTTGTCATGCTGTAAGAACCATCCAAGACCCATCTTCAGTGTTCTGGCTGAAGGAAGGAGGTTCTTGTCCAAGATTTTACGGTACCTGGCCCTGTTCATCGGCCCCTCAATGTGATGAAGTCATCCTGTACCTCCTGTAGAAACAGCCCCAAAACATAATGTTTCCACCTCCATGCTTTTCTTATATTGGTATTAATTAATATTATTATTTTCTGAGATGCTGAATTTGGGATTTTCCTTAGTTGTCAGTTATAATCATCAAAATGAAAAGAAATAAACATTTGAAATATATCAGTCTGTGTGTAATGAATGAATATAATATACAAGTTTCACTTTTTGAATGGAATTGGTGAAATAAATCAACTTTTTGATGATATTCTAATTATATGACCAGCACCTGTGTATATATGTGGTTCAAAATTCAATTAAGCTGGTGAGTGAAAATATGGAAAATCTTTTCTTTGTACTTTTGTCTGTTAAATAAAGGTGAAAGAACTAATGAATCACAGATTTCTCAACTTTTCTGATAATTGGTTTGTAGAAATGTACCTCAGTGTGACTTAAAAAGATATGTTTATGAACACCGAATAAATGATTGCCGTGGATGATTATTCTTAATGGGTTGTCGAATTTTGGAGCACAATTCCATAAGTTGTCTTTTTGTACTGGAGGACATTTTGAGATCTGAAAGTTAAAGTGTGTTTTTGTGAGTACACAACTTCAAATCCAAATTTTGGCTCTTTTTTTTTTTTTTTTTCATAAGATGAATTAAAAAAAAAAAATTATGATATGGCCCCTTTTAAAAATATGCAAATAATGTGGATCTGGAATCTGTAATACAAATAGTTCAGTAACTAAACACCATTATTATATGCTCCTTATTCAACTAAAATGACAAAATAAATAAATGTGGTTTGCTGCTGAATGATATGTTACCATACCAGTGTACACAACACGCTACAGTCAGTGACATGCACAAACAGAGTCCATGTGGGGGCTTGACATTGGCAGTACTTTTGTATCTTCCCTCCAGCAGTGCACAGACAGAGAGATCTGTGCGTCTGGAAAATTTTGGCCTACGTACAGCCTATTCTATACAACTGCTGACTGTTTCTGTTTGCCGAAACAAATCAAGATGTCACCACTTTACTTTCTGTAAATGATAGTTTAGTGTTCTGTCTAATAAGGGTGTGTTTTGTTGTTGGTAGAAGATGAAACCCTTTAGTTGGGTGGGAACCACTGAATTAAGATACATTTTGTGTTTGTTTGTTTGTTTCCAGATCGAGCTGGCAGCATCAGTACGTTGGACTCCTTGGATTTCGCACGTTATTCAGATGATGGCAACAGGGAGTCGGACGAAAGAGTGGCAGGTAAGGATAATGTCAGAATGATGAAAATAACAGTGGTTATGAGAGAGCAGGGTTATTCTGATTTGTGAACCTTAAAGGGTTCGTTTACTCAAAACTGAAAATTCTGTCGTTTACTCGCCCTCATGTCGTACCAAATCTGGAAGACTTTAGTTCATCTTCGGAACACAAATGAAGATTTTTTTTTAATAAATCTGAGCGATTTATGTCGCTTTATTGAGAGATCGAGAAACCAAATGTCCATATGTATTGAGTGGTTTAATCCAAATTTTCTGAGGAGACATTATCACTTTAGACACTGAACAGATTTAAATTTAGGCTTGTATTGACATTTGAATGTTCATCAATGCACACATCTCTCATGTTTGCTGATCAGTGTTTATATGTAAATGAAAGCCTAAATTCAATCTGTTCATCATATAAAAAGCCATTGTGTCTCTTCAGAAAATTTGGACTAAAACACTTAATTCATGTGGATTAGTTTTCAGATCTCTTTATGAACTTTTTGAAGCATCAAAGTGTTAATTTAGTAGCTGTCAATGGAGGGGCAGAAATTGCTCAGATCTTATTTAAAATAGCTTCATTTAATGTTCTGAAGATGAACGAAGATCTTAAAACATCATGAGTGTGAGTAATTAATGACAAAATGTAAATTTTTGGGTGAACTATCCCTTTCAGCTTTGTTCAGACAGGCAGAAAATGTTTGTTTTTTTGGCTCAAAATCCTGTTGTACTGGTCGTGTATACAAGGTTGTGGGTTCAATTCCCAGCTTTGTTCAGACAGGCATCAATTTTTTTTTTTTCCTTCATATTTTTGTTTTTGGCTCATATACCTGTTGTACTAGTCGAGTATACAAGGTTGTGGGTTCGATTCCCAGTTTTGTTCTGACAGGCATCAAATTAGTTTTGTTTGGTTTTTTTTTTTTTTTTTTTAGTTATTTGGCTCATATTCCTGTTGTACAGTGACTGGTCATGTGGTTGGTTTCTAAACGCTCAAGTGTTCTTGAATTCCAACTTTGTGTCACACAATACCTTTAACACTGGAACTCTTTAGTCAATTTAATTTTAAACATTTTGCACGCATTGATCGTCATATTAGACCACAATTGACAGTAGCCAAATTTTCTATTTGCCAATGCCCTGGATTTCCAAGAACACAATTCAGCAGTTATAGTATGTTGCTATTTTTTTAGGCAAAATGAGAAGGAATTGGCTTCACTGGCCATTTTCTGGAAACTATTAGTGGTTCAGTGGCTTGTGTAAAGCTCTTTTACGAGAGGCGATTTGGTCAGTGTTACCGTATATGACACAAGATTCTTGGCATTCATGATTAATGTGAATTCACATGGGTCAAACAGTAAGGTTCACTGACCGCTTTCATCAGCGGTCTCATAGATGAGCGGTTTCTGTAGACGAGTATGAGGGTTAACGAATAGCTATGAACGCTAAACTTTTCTTTTTAATTGGGCTGTTCTGACAATGACACTCTTGCTTTCCCATTTCTTTCCAAGCAAAAGGTTCTCTGATTCTCAAGTTTCCTCTCTTGTCATTTCCCTGTTTTAATACTTGCTTGGCTAGGTTGCCATACTGTTCCTTTAGCTTTTTCCTGCATTAGCTTGAATCCCTTCCAAGCTTCAGATTCCTACATTATCTTGGCAGATATTGATTTATATATATATATATATTTTTTATTCTCAGCTGGAAATGTTTTTTGTTACTTATTAATTCCTTGTTAAAGTTCACATCCTCAATACAAAAAAAAATCTCTTCAGAGCTGAGTTGTACGCAGATATTTGTTTGTATTATTCTTGCGGTCTTTTTAAAATGTTAATTCTTTCTGATAGATTAAAAGTCTATTCACACCAAGGCTGCATTTTTAACAAAACAATGCTTCTGTATAAGCTACTCCATACTCTTGCTTAATTTTATTTTTTTATTAATTTTTTTTGTACTTTTCTATTTTTTTTTATTTATTAATTTTTTTAATTGTTTTTCTTATTTATTTTATATTTTTACTCTTTGCATGTATTAAATAAATATTTTTTTTATCTTTCAGTAAATTACAATTTTGAATGGAGTAGTAAAAAAACTAATATATATATATATATTAGTTATATTGATAAAAGATATATATAATATATAGATATATATAGATATAATATAATATATAGATATAGATATATATAATATATATATATATATATATATATAATATATATATATAAAATTGATTTTAGTAGAATGTCCGTACACTAAATCCAGCAGTTTTAAGGTAAAATGACATTCAAAGGTTTTATGCATTTATTATGAATGTGATTTTTATTTTTTGAAAGCTAATTATGGGTAAGTAGAAAGCCCGAGGAACCGTGCAGCAGAATAAGATTGCTTTATGCAGAATGTCACTTTTGTACCTCAAATTGGGCATCTCCTTCCAAATCTTGACCCCTTTGGCGATGAGTACAGCCCTGGCTGTCTGACCTGGGGTTTATTGTCTGATGGGTCTCTATTCCAGTATTTCTATTTCCAATACTGGACCACAAACCATCCAGGCAAGCAGACCTTTGCCATTTCTTTTTTTTTTTTTTTTTTTTTTCTTCTCGTTCTTACACTTTTCCATTTGTTAAACTTGCATCTTGTGCTCTGATGATCAGCAGCATAAGTGCTTTTGTCCCATTTGAGCTCTGGTTTTTCTTAGCTTTTCACTCTCTTTCTTCTAATTTCTTTGTCTATTCTTCCATATTTTTCTTTCTTTCTTTCCTTCTTTCTTTATCTGACCCTGTTCAGGTATATAGTGTTCTAGAAAACATATTAGGAAGCAGAGCTTTTGCAAGTCCCACCTGCTGATCATCTGCACACAGTCATGCAAATTGTCCTGTGCTCTCCATGCTTCTGTTTCCAAGTGTCTCTGGGTGTGTCTCAATCCGTTCCCTAGTTCAGTCCTCTACCCAAAGATTCCTAGGGCTGTCTCATGTTCACAGTTGTTCCAGTACACTGAAATGTTCACTCATTCGAAATTTCTGGAATGCATCATAAAAATCTGTCAGAATCAGCTGATTCTAGAAATGTTGTCTTGTGGTACCAGAAAAATATCAGTCGTTGTGTGTTGTTTTTTTAATGCAAAGTAATTGAATCATAATTGAATCATCAGTGTCCCAATTGTTAGTGGATCAAGGCTCTTGCTAATCCAAAATTTCGTCTTCACAATATACTGGTTCCTGTTTTAGGGAACTATGGAGCGGAATGAGACACAACCTCTGTTAGAACTCGCCTAGCAGTTCCACAGTAGCAGGATTGCTGCGGGGTTTTGCATACACTTGTAAATCCCTTTCCAACTGAAGTACTGATTTACAACAAAGATCAAATGCACACAGCAGATGGATTTACATTTTTGTGTGTTTACGAATTACGTCTGAATAGGGTTGGATTATTGATCTGTTAAAATAAACAGTCAAATGGAATCCTATGAGGTGCAAGGAATGCCGTCTCATTTATAAATCAGTTAGTTCCATTTAAAGTGAAGTGTGTAATTTTTTTTCTGAGTTAAAATACTGGGTCCCAATCTTTACCTAATGTACTAGCATTTAAAATGATCATTTGATAAACACTTATTCTTTACATATATTTCTTTTACATTGTAGTTATATTTATTAAAAAAAAACCCTGCATCTCTAAATACACTGTTGGCGTTACACTTTAACCCACCCTTAAACCTACCGATACCACCAAACCTGTCCCTAAACTTACCTGTATCCACCTCAATAGCAGCAAAAGTGTTTTGCCATACAACACGGACAAAATAAGTACATATATTTTTTGATGTTAGTACATTGGATTTAAAACACCTTTGTATAAAGTGTGACCACATACTGTCTCATATTTCACCTTTAGTGTGCAAAGACGGCTGTATGGGAAAGACATTCAAAGGTTGATCCCGATGAAAAGTGCGATCACTGTGTCTTTGTCGTAGTGTTGACTTTGATACCAAGCCAGTACTTAAATTTTTGTCTTTGATTGCCTACAATAATCAACTCGAGAGCGTTTTGATAGCAGGCATCTATCTCTGTAAGCGCTAGGTGAAGAGCGTCATTGTCTATTTACAACATGTTCTTGAAGTGTTGATCATTGTAGCCCATCTCTGACATATATTTTGAAAGCGTGAGCACAATGGCCAATCAGAGGTGTCTATGAATGCGCTCAGTTTCAGCTTTAACTTGGTATTGAAGTCTGTACATTAGACAACACTACTCTATGGTGGCAACATTCGTCAGGCCAGTGGCATGAGTTTGGGGCAGGAGTACCTGTTTCTTTAGGCCAGTCCGACATGGCACAGGGGTGTAACCCTGGCATCCTGGCCAGATTTGCCCATTGACCTCTGTCCATCATCATGGCCTCCTAATCATCTCCATATGTAAACTGATTGGCTTCATCATTCCGTCTCCTCTCCAGCGATAAGCCGGTGTGTGTGGGGCGTTCTGGCTCAATATGGCTGCTGCATTAATCTAGGTGGATGCTGCACATTGGTGGTGGTGGTTGAGGAGATAACCCTCTTCAATATGTAAAGAGTTTTGAGTGCAGAGTAAAGCGCTATATAAATGCAACATATTATTATTAGTAGTAGTAGTAGTATCGTAGTACTGCTGGGTAATAATCCGGTGTGAAGTCTGCACCAATGTAGACTTTAAGCGGGCACACCAATCTGTAACCCAACCAGTCCAACAAATGGAACTCCATGTGGTCATGTGAACTTTATGGACACATGCAAGCAACTGCTACTAGATTTAATCACTTTAAATTTGCTATTTGGGAGAGGACCATATTTTTTGCAATTCTCTTTCAAGCTAGTGCAACAGAAATTACACACTTCAGCTGTAAAAGTCAAAAGGAATTAGGAGATTTAAAGGAATTCTGAAAAAAAAATGCGAATAGATTTTTTTTTTATTATTAACCTTTCATTTAAAACAAACGCATAAGGTTTGTTTTGCTCTAAATCCCTGGTCAGACAGCAGCTAGTGAATTTTGCAACAAAATAAAACCTGTAGGGAAATAAATGTGTGAATATTTTCGTTATCTGGCAGCTCCTCCAGCAACCTCTGCTGCATGTGTTCATTAGATCCATAGTGTGCATGTCCCTATTTTGGTTCTGCCTCAGCTTCTTACAAAAGTTGTCGTTTTTTCTTTTGTTTTTTTTTTTTTGATTTTGTTTTTTCATGGCCATCCTTTGTTCTTTTTTTCCCTTTTTGTTTTGTTTCTTTGTTCCCTTCTCTTGGTTGGATGCCTGTTTGTGTGTGACCCACTTCCCCTGGTCCAGTTCTGGAGTTTGAACTGCGGAAAGCCAAGGAGACCATTCAGGCTCTTCGTGCCAACTTGACTCAGGCTGCAGGTGGCGTACTTTCAACTTTTACACACTTCAGTCCTTTCTGCTATAGGAGCTGCTCTCATTCCTGAAGGCAGTTTGTAATGCCCACCAGAAATCAAATTCCAGCTCATTTGTTTTTCTTTCTGTTTCTTTCTTCTCTGTAGAATGTGAGAATCCCTCTCAAGAGAGAAAAAACTACAAGTCCTGTCCTGAAATTCAGGTTACCTTCATTTCCCTTTTGTTATGATGGTATTATAAAGCTAAACATATTACATTTTTCTGATAAGCTCGTTATGAACAACTAGTTTGAATCACACTGGATTAACTTATTTATTATTTTTCCAGGAACCTATTCGCCCACTTGAAAAGAGAGCCTTAAATTTTTTAGTTAATGAATATTTATTGAAAAATGAATACAAGTTAACGTCCATCACATTCTCAGATGAAAATGATGATCAGGTAAGCCTTTAGCCATCCCTTTGATACATTCATTTTTGGAGGATTATTTATTTTACTGATTTTATTCTTTCTGTTATGATATTCCAATTTCTCCAGGATTTTGAGTTGTGGGATGATGTGGGTCTAAACATTCCCAAACCTCCAGACCTGCTGCATCTCTACCGGAACTGTGGGAACAGCCTGTCGTTACACCGGGATACCGTGGATGTGGCGGTCAGTGTGGACCCAAGTGACTTGCCTGGAGATTATTTTACCCAGGAACACGTGCAGCAAAATGAAGCCATACAGGTATTTACGTATAAAAAGAAATGTTGGGTTTTCAATCGGATGTTTACTTGAACAATTTCCAATTAAGGTGCATATTCTGGGTAAGCCTTTAATCTGAAATAAATTCTGATTAATAACTTATACTAGCTATCTTAGTCAGATTTCTAGAAACTCGGCCCAGTTGTTCAAAAGTAATCTGATCAGATTTCAGCTTTTGAAATTCGACTATATTCTGATCCCTGCAGAAGGGTGGATTTTGGGAACAAAATTTATTGAAACTTACAAATAATAAGGTCATGTAGTATACATATTTATTTATATTTTGCACTTAATTTTTGTTTAACAGTGAAAAGTAAACAAAATGCTCTTCAAATATTTTATGGGGACAAAATCTTTTTTTCCATAATAGGTTAATCTCGCAAACAGCTGCCAATTTCAAACAAAATTAATATATTTAACTTTAACAGTTTTTAACACTGTATGTTAATTACAATGACACAGTCATCAGAGATGAACCGGTCAAAGGTAGTTAATAAATATTGCATCCCTTTTTATATTATTTTTATGTGTTTGTTGAGAAACAGATGAGGAGCTGCAGAGCCCCTAAAGACACGAGATGGGAGGAACAATTGTGCATTCTCACATTTGTTTTTTTGTCTCATTAAAGTGTCCCCTCCTTATCACAATTTTTGTTCCATCACTATGTCCCTTTTGGGGCTCCGTAGCAATGACTGTTTGAAGTAATTTGAGAATGAAAGCTGATGTTTGCATCATTTATTGTGCCGTTTTCTTTCCCTTCAAATAAAAACACTAAAGTGACCCCACATTGATTCTTCTACCTGTTGTTCTTGTTCTAGTAGTTTACATTGTGATGTGAGATCCCATTTAGAGCACTGGTAAAAAAAAAAAAAGTGCATCTAAATCCAATCCAAGTTTGCTTTGAAAATCTAGCTCAAAAGCATGGATCGCAAAACTTGGGATTTTCAAATCCGGTTCGTTCTGATCCAGATTAAACTTTTTGAACAACTTGGCCCTGGACTATTGGTTTAATCGTATTAAGGCAATCAGGTTACATTTACATGATGCTTACATAATCAGAATAAGACCAAATCCCAGTAATCCCATGTCAAATACCTATTTAAAAGGGATTTTGATTAAACATGCTGCTCTATGGTGACATATGCCAACTTTTAAGACATTTCATTGTCGTTCACCGCAGCAGCAGCAGCAGGAAGTGGTTCAGGAGCTGGAATATCAGATCAGCCTGCTGAACAGTGAGAAACAGAGTCTGGCTGAACAGATTAAGAAGCTCCAGAGGTAAGAGTCATTGCCTGCAGCCCGAGGGACCAATCCAATCAGAACCATCTGAAACCTGCCGCATGAGCCCATATAATCAGAACTCAGAGCAGCAACCTGTGATTAGTCATTATTATTAACTGCTCTCAGCACAGGGTCTTATCGCATCAGCTGATGTTTACATAAATCATAAGTCTTTGTGGAAAAATATGAAGATGTGGTTTTTCACTGTCATCCATTCCCTATGATTTTCACGTTAATCAGTTAACCTACTAAGCTAGTGCATCCTATTAACCATATAACCTTGTTTTTAAAAGGATTATATGTAAATAATATGCACAAATACCATATGTTTATTTAAATGTTCATGTTATTGTTAAATTTATAATTTTTTTTATTTTTTTTTATTTTAAATGTATTGTTATTTTTATATATATATAATTATTATTATTATTATTATATATATATATATTATATATATATATATATATATATATATATATTATTTATTTATTTTTTTATATATTTTTTTTTAAGTCTCCAGTATTCCAATGTTCTGCTTTCAAGCGCTGTTGAAACTAGCCCCCACCCCCTCCGGCTCAATGGACTCTTATCATCATGACCTTTGGGTCTGTGACATTTTTCAGCGTGGCATTTATGTTTCCTAGCAAGAGATGGGCTTTACACATCTCTTAACTACATTTGCCTCCACTTGATATTTTATATTCTGTCTCTCACTCTCCTGTCCTGTCTGTTTATCACAACACTATATTCACTCCTATATTGTAGTACATTTTGCTTAAGTTTTGCACATCGTTATCTCTGATACATACATTTCTATCTGTGTTTGTATGCGCAGTGATATCCAGGCGCTTCAGAGGAACGTTTCATCAGAACCCGCGACCGTAGTGAAGTCGACTCCATCTAAACAAGACCCTCTATGTGATAAACCCCCCCTAGACAATGGACAGTATTTGGACATACGAGGGGTCACAGAAACAGACAGCCCCCCGGATGCCAACACTACAAAGACCTCAACCTCAACCACTACAACTACTACTACTACTGACTGCACTGAAAGCACCACTGCTGCTACACAACCTCACAAGAAACTAAAGTCTCAGAGTCAGCAGGGTAAAACCGCTGTGCAATTTGACCAGCCCAACAGGTGAGACCTGCACTTCCTTGTGGACTGCACTGCTTTATGACTGCTAAAAAGGAGTTGATGAGATAAAGTACTCTTAACAAGTTACAACAACATTTTATTAGAAGTGAGATCTGTTACCTAGACACCTAAACAGCTTCCTACCAGCAGTAGGCCACATTTTTGACATCACAAGTTCGATCATGTCAGCTACAAGAACAATCAGTGTTAGTAAAGTTTTAAATGTGTTCCACTTATGCCCATGGAAAGCATTGTATGTCAGTTACTTAACAGTCAGTATTTATTCAGTTTGGATGCTGTCTTAGTTGGTAAGTTTTGTCAGTGTAGAGCGTACACAGCGAGGCAGCTTAATAAACAGCCATTATGACCACTAGATGGCAGCACTGTATCGAGCACTGTTGCAGTCCTCGCCCAGCTCTTACTGCAGTGCTGACTGGCTACATATATTCCATTCATCATCATTTTGCACATCTGCTCCGGATGGACTTTTACCCACGAGGCTGATTCAGACAAATTACGCTCTCCTTGTTTTGACTGTTCCTATATCAGCGTTTTGCTCTGCGCTGTGGAAAGCTGGTCTAATATGTGGAGTTATTGGTAACCGGAGGTGGAGGTGGCTTGTTAAATCATGTTTTGTTTGCTTGTTCAGAAAGCTGTCTCCGGTCTTCCACCAAGCACTTTTGTCCTTCTGTCGAATGTCTGCTGACAGTAGGCTGGGCGCAGAGGTGAGTGGGATCAGGTAGCATACAGGTACAAATGCACAAAAGCAGATGTAGAGATGCCTAAAAATGAGAAGTCTGTCATTGTTTAGTCACCCAGATGTTGTTTCAAACCATTTGAATTGGCTGCACTTTTCAATGCAGAGACAATGAACGGGGCCTGCAGCCCTTAATCTTAAAGGATGAAAAGGCACCCTAAATGTATCATTAGGCTGTATTCCTTATGCCTCTGAAGCCTCACAATAGCTTTGTGATGAACAGACTAAATATTAATAGTTGTTCACTTGAAATGTTCATGAAATGAAACGCAGAGCTCGGGATTTTCAAAGTCATCATTTATTAAAACTTTCAAAAACCAGACTGCAAAAATCAAGTCTGAATGATTTGGTTCACTGTTGTTAGTGTTAATTAAAAACTATTAAACCATTTTCAGTCATTGAAAGAAAGCTGTAATAAAATAAAATATAAATATTATCTGAAAAATTTTAAACTTAAAATACGTAATTGAAAATGAGACCAAGTGCAATAAGTAAGAAATATTAGACAATGGGCCTTTTTAAGTTATTTGAAAAATTCTAATAATAATGTTTGGCAGCAGCGTCTCAACTAATAGCGAAGCTGTAAGTTTAACTAGTCATTGTCTTTGTGACTCTTTGAAATAATTTGTTGCACCTATTTGGAAGTAAAACAGTCAAAACCTGCCTGGAACTACTTTAGCTCTGCATTTTGTGAAAAATAATTGCACACCTTTTAGAACGTTCGTCAGCCAATCAGAATCAAGCTTTCAACAGCGACTTTAAAGTCATTTCACTTGTTGGCCATCTTTGAAATGCCTCTCGGGCAACTATTTCAGTCATGCAAGTGCAGCTCCTGTCTCTTTGAATGGGGAAACTTCAAATTCTCAAGTTATTCACCAAGCTTACAATTAAATTTCATATTTGAAATCACCAATGAAATCTGACAACTGTCTCGTAATTTTTTTTCTAAATTCTCAATCATGACGACAACCTGCATTTTTCGGGCTGGACCAGCCAATGCACATGTGCAGTCATGACATAAGCTCACATCTCAGAGCACTGACTGTTTTATAGCAATTGGAACATTTAAAGGCAGCTGCAGTCATGCAGAAGGCAGGATTTATTCCACCATGTGCACCACTTTTCTAGTGCTTTTAATTAGTTAAGGTCATCCAGATTTGGAATAACGTGAGGGGCAAGGAATTGAAGACAATTGTAATTTGAGTGAACTCATCCTTTAAACTATTGTCACCGGTCATTAGCACAGAAAGAAGTGCGCTGGGAGCGGTTCAGTTGTCTTTGCTTTCAGAATCACCAGGAATGCATTAATAGGCACATTTGAGAGGTCAGAGAGTTCACGGTGTCTTCTATGTCCAGAATACAAAAGCAGAAAAGGTTCTCGGGTTGCAGCTATGCAGTAATTTTAAGACACGTGTGATTATATGAAATGCCTGACATGTTTGCCTCTGCTGGATTTCATGTGATGACATTCTTGCGTCTAATTCCCGTGTACTTGTTTCTCAGGTGTCTCGAATCGCTGACAGCGAGCAGAGTGTCATGCTCATGTTGGGCCGCTGTCTTCCACACATCGTACCCAACGTCCTGCTGGCCAAGCGAGAGGTAACCAATCAATGACCTTTTGACCCAACAGCCCCACCCATTTTCCATCAGCCACTATGGCTTCCATGTCCACTGCGGCTGGCTTCTCCCTCTCATTCTATTCTTAATTCAGTGTTTACTCAACTTATATTTTTCCATTTGCAATTGTCTCCCCCCCTCTGTCTCTCTTTCTCTCTCTCTCTGTCTCTCTGTCTCTCTCTCTCTCTCTATGTTCCCACTGACCCAGTCCACCTCTCTCTCTTTTGTTCTGTTCACTCATTTATTCTCTTGCTTTTGTGCATGCATCTCACTGCTCCGATAGAGAATGGTTGTGCACCTCTGTCAGGTGAGTGGAAAACATCGGCACGTTCTCACATCATCCCTGCTTCCTTCATCATGCGTGTGACATTTGACCTTTCGGTTGGCTTGGCTTTTCATCAGCTTATTTGTTTTCAGTGACTCTCAAATGCATTTCCTTTTTTTATAAATTTCTCTTTTTTATTAATGACTGAAGCTTTGGATTTGTTTCAACGTGGCTTATTATTGACTCTCTACAGCTCTAAATGTCATTTTTAGACTTTCTAAAGCATTTACAAACACTAATTCACAGCAATATCGTCTCAGGGGCATTGACAGCTTTGACGTAAACTAAGAAGTATTAACAATAGAAAAAGGACAGAACCCTTTGATACGTCCCACCTCAGCTTCCCTTTTCAACTGAAGAAATATGTCTACAAGCTGAATGTTGCTGGGATTTTACTACAGTTAGAAGAAGCAGCTTCACTCGAGAAGCTGTTTTACTCAGATATACGTCACGTAGCAAAGAAAATACTGTCGCAACTTCCATTTTATGACGACTTTAAAGTGTATTCTTATTAATGATTTTAAGTGGTATCCCTATAACTCAAGGCGGTGTAACGCACAGCTCTAAGGGTGGCCGTCACACTACACTTTTCCTTCCATTGACTTCCATTCATACACGTGTAAATGTGGGAGACCAGAAATGCAAGCTCGTGTGAAAGCTTCGCATTTCACCTGTGACGATAGATGCGTCACAGCGTGACCTCTTAGCTGTATTAAAAGAAAGAGCTGCTAAATTCATATTAAATGTTAAATTCATATTCTTAAAAGAGGTACCAGTTTAGTGCAGCCGCCCTCGATGTTGCTTATTGCTTACATAAAGCAACAGGAACATTGATTAATGAATATACCGGTAGTTAAATTTAATATTTTAGTTAACTGTACTTAAAATTGGTAACATTCTACAATAAGGTCTTATTTATTAACATTAGTTAATGCATTAAATGCATCACCCAAAAATGAAAATTCTGTCATTAATTACTCACCGTCATGTCATTCCAAAACCGTAAGACCTTCGTTCATCTTAAGATATGTTTAATGAAATCCCCGCGGTATATGACTTGTCCATAGAGAGCTATATAATCACCACTTTCAAGGTCCTCTCAGATTTCATCAAAAATATCTTAATTTGCTAATATTGACAAATGAAACCTCTTTATTGTAAAATGTAACCATAAAATTGTTAATCATTTAAAATATGCTATTTTTTGCAAATAAATATAGTGAATTAACCCAACTATTAGCCGTTTACAGTTAATGTCACAGCTGTGCGAATATATATTTTACATTGGTGTCAAATGCAACTCATCCAATCTGAGTTGGTTATGTAAATAGTGAGCAACTAAAATGAATAGCAATTTCAAATGAACTTTGACAGCCAAGGCAACGGAACATTTCTGTGCTTCAGGCTGCAGTAATAATGGCTTTCAGCTGATGGTGAAACCTTGTCTGAGTTTAAATTGTTTTCTTTGCCTCCCTGGTACAGAGCTGATTTGATATAAATGACTAAACTTTTGGGGTGGGGGGGGGGACACCCAGGTACATGAGCACATTTCACATCTGCTGAGAGCAGACCCAAAGGTGTGTACTGTTCCAAGCTAGTTCCACAGCTTTTCCCCCTTCGGGCCCCTCTGATTTGCATAGGGCTGTTCTTTTTTATGGGTGCCGGGTGACAGTTTAAGACAAATTGGAAGCTTTCCAGGCTGAAGTTGAGTGAAAACAAACGCCACACAAGGAGCAGAGATCTTCTTGCTCTCGCCTAAACTGGACTTTGAGCTTTGTCTGTTAATTCTGTTAGCTTCATACCCTTCTTCCTTGAATTCAGGTACACTCACACACCACCACACCCTCAGTTTTTCCCCCTCATTTGCTGCAGAAGAATTACTAATCAGGAGCTGGAACACCTGCCTTGCAATATAATTCTGGTCATCTGTACACCTACAAAAACTTTATTGTAAAGATAAAGTCTTTCGGAATTAAAGGCTATTCAAGTTATTGATTACCACATGAAACAGATAAGACATCAGGTACACCAGCCATTACACTGTGTTTGCAACAGTCCAAAACTTTTCTTGTAGAACTATGCCTGGAGTTGTTTACATATGTGGGTATATTTCTGATTGGACCTCTTTGCTGTCTGCTGGCAATTATCTTGATATGTAGCAGTTGATTTCCTTTGTGTTTAAGAAATGAGTCATTGCAGGCTAGACACCCGGTAGAACTACAGATTTGCATGTAAATACAAGTTGTTGTTGTTTTTTTATGGGAAACAATGACAAGGAATTTTTTTCTTCTGTGTTCAGAACGGTTTTTATTATTATTATTATTATTATTATTATTATAGCAACAGGGGTCCAAAAAGTATTTGGACACTTCAGTCATATGTACAAATGCTATTGCATTTAGATAAAAATATATTTAAAAAAAAAAAAAAAGTTGGATATTATCATAAATAATTAAATCATTAGCATATTTTTTTCAACCAAATTGCATCACAAAAAGACATTCCGTTTATTCATTATTTGTAAAACCGTATACGCTGTTATATATATAGATGTTAAATATATATATATATATATTTATTTATTTATTTATTTATTTATTTTTGTTTTTTATTTTTTATTTTTTTTAAATGACAAAATAATGGAAATTCTGGGAAAATTCATCGCAGTTTGGTCGAAGTGTGGGAACCCTCTAGAATCATTTTATATATATATATATATATATATATATATATATATATATATATACATACATACAATTATAAGCAAACTAAATGTATCACAAAGACATTTTGGTTATTTAGAAATTATAAAATGAAAACATTTCATTAATTAATTAAATTGTTTACTGTTATAATGATGTGCAAATATGTACAATTATTTTAAAAAACATTACAAAAGAATTCAGGGAAAATACACAAATTCATTAGTCAAAATGTCAAAACCTTTAGAATAATTTAAATTAATGCAGTGAGATTGAATTGTTTTATTTTAGTGTAAAATTGCACTTTTTCTAAAAGTCCTCAATAGCTATAAGGCCCAGCTACAAATTGTGTTTGCCTTTATTTATTGGTCGAAATGGCAAGGCTGTTCCCATTCTTAATGCCTGCTTTTTGTTGTGCTGACTGTAAGTGTTCATTTTTTTCCAATAGCGCTTCCACTCATACATTTACATGCTTTCGCTTTGGGTCAGAGCCAAATAAAATACTTCATAAATGTGCCTCTGTTGAAAGCTCTCCTCCAGGTGCTGCACACCGCTAATGCCACACTCTCACACAGAGTCACTACTCATGAAACGGCTCACTGCCATCTCTAACAGACCAGCCCCTCGTTTCATAACATCTGACATCCGATTTAAATGATGGTTTTAACTCTTGGCAGGTGACCGAAGCGGGTGTATTGAAAGGGCCGTCCAAACAAACAAGCACGGCGTCAAACAGCCTGCAGTCTTGCCGCATATTTGCTTAACTATCTTTCACTTGAAAGTGTCCGTTTGAGGCTTAGGTCTACCCAGTCACGTCTCAGAATGAGATAAATCTAGAGAAAATAAACACTTCATGTGAATCCTGCTCTGTTGTTTCTATTCTGGATCATCGTGAAAACAGGGCTAGTAACCGCTGTTTGGCCATGAGACGTGTATCAAGGGCACACTGCCTGTTCTGTAATGCGATATCTGTTGTTCCTTTTCGTAACTGTGTCTAGCTGTGAAGGTAAACAACCACAGGTTAATGTGACTAGATGGCTTTTTACATACTTCAGAGAATGAAACCTTTTTACACACCCACATAGATGGGTGTTGGTGTTATTTCCAAGCCTAAAAAAAGCTCATGCAAGTTGATAAAATCTTAAAAGGTAATGGAAACGTATGAAGTCAGCATTATTTATTTATTTTTTTTCCTCCGTATTAAATAGTTTCTTTGGTTTAACAGCACTCTTTGTGACTGATCTCTATAAAGTAACTTTTAAATATAAGAAATATAAGAAATCCCCCAAAAATTAAGGCAATTCAATTATTTATTATCTATATTAGAGAATTCAATTATATTTATTATGTAAATTGTGTGTATATATATATATATTTTTTTACTAAATATATTGAAAATGCATTTTTGTATGTTTTATAAATATACACATGTATTTTTTCCAAACATTTAAAAAAATAATAATAATAAATAAAAACATGCAAATGTTGTTGAAAAAAATGTGACGCAAGGTACTCCGTTTTGTAATGATTAATTTAACTAATGCCAAAGTTTTAATCAATAAACATTGTCATAATTGTAAATCGTGAGACAAGGAATGATTCCGAAACTAGTCTAACGAAGGTTTTAGGAAACGTAATAACCTAACCTAATAACCTTAATAAAAAACATTTCGGTAGACAGAGTTTCTAAATATGATATCGCCAAGAAAATCGTTGCAAATGTTATGAATATCCAATATATTACCCAGCCCTAATTGGTGCTGTGATTTAGTGGCTTGTAGACTCTGCTTTGTGGTGAAGGTGTTTCTTCAGTAGAGTAGCTTCCCCTGTATCCTCAAAAACCTGCTTGCCGAAATTCCCTGTCCGAGCCCAGTAGGACGCATCTCAGCGGGTGCATGAATGTGTTTATTTCTGTGTACAGTGCATATTATTTGACCTACATTCATGTGTGTGTCCACAGGAGTTGATTCCTCTCATTCTGTGTACGGCCTGCCTGCATCCCGAGCCCAAAGAAAGAGACCAGTTACTGCACATCCTCTTTAATCTTATCAAGAGACCTGACGATGAGCAGAGGTGTGTCTGCATTTGGGCATCTGCGCACGTGTAAACTGGCCGATGTCGGTTTTGTTTCGAGTGTGATAACGTTCTGCTGTAATGTTCTTCCTCAGGCAGATGATTCTGACCGGGTGTGTGGCATTCGCTCGCCACGTGGGTCCCACTCGGGTGGAAGCCGAACTCCTGCCGCAGTGCTGGGAACAGGTTCGTTCTCGTACTCGTATACACACTCGCCACATTTAAACTTTGTTAAAGGGATCGTGGCGTGGAGTTTTTATTTTATTTTATTTTAATATGTTCCTTATAATGTTCACTTATATTGTTAATAAACCAAATACATAAATGCAGAAAAACAATTGTTTTCATCCCTCATTCTGACCCTTTGTCTGAAACCATCCGTTTTTAAGGGGCGGCTCTATTATGATTGGGTAATGTTATCGCATAGGAAACAGTAAAGCGTTAGTGTTTTGGAAACGTTATCCATATAAAACTGCCATATTACTTACGGCTTGTGGCACAGTTGCTGTCAAATCCCAATATAGCTGACTGCTTCATCTTTCAACGGATTTCTTTCCGAACTCTCCATTGCGCTGTGTCTCGTTTACAAAACAAATGCTCCGAATAAACATATAATCCTCCGATACGACGCCATTAAAATAAACCATCCACTCGTTTTCGATGCTGGGATCCTTTTGAAGTCTGGACAGAGACGCAAAGTGGATGTCAAACCGAGCAAACATTCTTTCATTTGTTCTGTTGTTAACACACTCGAGAATGTGAAGTATATCAGAAACTAAGCACACATCTGTGTAATGCAGCCAGTGTAGACGGTGTCAGTCATTATAAAGGGTTCTGTTTGCTTTTCAATGGGTTCTATATGCTTTTTTCTACATCCAGTGTAATGTCAGCTTCTAAGCAAATGAATGCCAGTGGGTGTGGCCTATGGTGCGACGATGTCTTGCTCTGTTGGCCGTCATATGCAAGTGTATTTGCCAGTGCGACATCACAGATCCTGCTATATCAAAAGCAAGCAGTTTTGGGGGCTTCGTTAAATGCTTTGTTTGTAATGAGGAGGAAGTTTTAAGCAAGATACTTTAATGGAACAATGAACTCCTGTCAAAAGATTAAGGCAAATTTGATCTCATGTCATGACCCCTTGAGGGAAGACAAGTAGGATTTTCTATTTCATTCTGTAGGCATATTCTGTGTTACAACATATGAGCTTTTACATATGTGACCCATGCTGGCAAAATGAGTCGGAATTGAAGTCGATTTTGATTGAATTTCACAAAAATGAGTTCATTAAGCCCTCATCTTGCGATCCAAATGCTTCAAATGGCAATTAAACATCTAAAAGTATCTTAATTTGTATGTTTTCTGTGAGGAGTACCTTTCCTTTGTCCATGAAAAATGCCGTTTTTCTCTACGCGCTTCACCACTCTTGCTTCCCCTCAAGTTTAGGATCATTTTAAAGCAATCCAACTTTGTGAAATATTCATTGCGAATTTTTGATGGCATGCTGATGTAAACAAATCGCTGACTGACAGATCCCAATTTGCACAAATACTCTAACACATGTTTGCACATGTACTTTAAAATAGTGTAGTAATATACGGAGGTGTGAGCCAAATTAGTTGTTATTAACGGATTTAAGGTATAGTTGCTTGGTGATTGACCAAAAGTGCCTTCAGAAAACTTTAACTCGATTTTTCTCAAAATTGGCTTTGCTGGTTCCTTCGACTTCAATAATAATTATTTGTTATTGTAATAAATGTTAATTATTAGTACTAGTAATTATTTTTGTCAAATCCAACAAATCATGTATCATTTTGAAGGTTTTTTTTAATAGAGATTGTGAAAATAAACTATAACATTATTTTTGGAAATTTAACAAGATCGCTTTTGAAAATTTGTTCATTGCGACTCATTTTGCCTGCATGGGTCACATATAAAAACTTGGTTACACTGGCAAACCTCACATGTGAAAACTATTACCATGGTTCTTCCAACTGTCAATCACTTGTATATAGAAGGTGCAGTGGAAAAATAAGCTACTGTTTATTTCAGAGAGGTTCAAAGGAAATGTGAAAATGGTCATGGAAGACTAAATTTACGTTGATATTTGTACAAAAAGTCCTTAACTACAGTTGAAAAATGCACTACAGAAGTATTTAGTCCCTTTAAACTGACAAAAATGGTTTCAAACAAATTTGGAAACATATTTGATAATATTTAGATTATTAGAATATAGATTATTTTAATATTTTTGGTAAGGAATCTATTTCAAATGCAGTCTTTATAATGGAAAATTTTTACAGTGGAATCTTAGAGGCGACGATCCTCCTTAATGTCTCTTGTGTCAAGTTCATTTGACTGTTAAATATATTACTGCCAGAAAATACTTTTATTCAAAAACAAATATTTTAGAATGTATTTTAGATTTTCTGTCTTATTTCAGTTTTAAATAATTAAACATTTTGTGGATTGTGATGCTAAAATTTTGTTCATGTAATAAACAAACAAACAGTGGAATCTCTGAATCCTTTTAGAAAATCAACTCCTTTAAACTTTAGTTAACTTGAATATTTAGTGAAGTTTAAAATATTTCAATATTTTTAGATCTTGGTACTTAAACTTTGAAAAGTACTATATCCATTAAATATGGTGGAGAGAAGCAGTTGGTTTTAAAATGGAATCTTTTTTATAGTGGGATCTACTTAGAGTGGAATACTTATAATGGAATATTTGACCATTTTTAGAATGAATTTACATTTTAGAAACAAATATTCGGTAAATTTTCAAATTTTATATTTGAATCTTTTAGTCTCTTAAGACTTAGTTCTGTGGGCAAAAATCTAGTTGTTGAATATTTATGGATTTTTTTTAATGTTTCAACCTTTCATGGCTTAGTACACAACCCTATGTTTCCTGTTAGTTTTAAGCAAACTCTCAAAAGTACAGTACATTCACAACTCTCCACATGGAAACCTATTTCCACTGAGGAAAGAACCTAAACAATTTCAGAGTTTAATACTGAAAAATATGAGCTAATGTGGTTTCAGAGGGTACTAGCGGGTATGCAGTCCTGTGGTCAGAGCTGGAACTGACGCTGCCGTGTTGTGTCTTGCTCTGTCTGTGTATGTCTGTGTTGCGTGTGTGTTTCTCTCGCTCAGATCAACCACAAGTATCCAGAGAGAAGACTTCTGGTGGCGGAAGCATGTGGAGCCCTGGCCCCATATTTACCCGTAAGAGACCCTGTTTCTCTAAATATAAAAGCTGTCTAACTGGGACACATTAATCATGTCCACCTTTCAACAATGTCACAGTTAGTGATTGCTAAACTCTAGACGTAGTCAAGCAAGAGCACGCTGAAATAATCAAATAATAATCATCAAATAATCAAACTGCTCAATATCAGCACAGTGCAAACTCGGTTTACATTCATGTTCACTTTGATCACTTGCGTGTTGCTATGGAGGAATGCTGTTTGTTTACAGTGGCTGTACATCATAGAGTTACGGTCGGAACGCTCAGCAGGCTGTTCATTTAGTACTATGAAACACTGGCTCGCATGTATCTGCACTGATTTGGCTCCGATGGTGCTCTGATTGTTGGCGTTGTGCCTCTTCTGCCTTTGAATGCTCCTGTTTATAATGTAGTATCTGATATTTACTTACTCCCTCATGAGTAGAAACACTTAATCATTTAACCAAACATGGCAGTACACATAAAAAGACGTTGTGCTGGGATTCAGAACTGGCATGGCACTAGAAATATATATATGTGTGTGTGTGTGTGTGTGTCTGCAGAAGGAGATCCGAAGCTCCCTGGTTCTGTCCATGCTTCAGCAAATGTTGGCGGAAGATAAAGCAGATATGGTCCGAGAAGCTGTGGTGAAAAGTTTAGGCATTATAATGGGCTACATTGATGATCCAGACAAATACTCCCAGGTGTGTGCTACTTTTGAGTTCAAGCATAATTATGTTTTTTTTATACGTTTTGACAGTAATTTTACCTGTATTTTCTTATTTATGCATGCTTTATTTTGTATTTTTCTGTGTTACAGGGCTTTGAGCTCATGCTGTTGTCTCTGGGCGACCCGTCGGAGAGGGTGGTCAGTGCCACCCACCAAGTGTTCATTCCTGCCTTCGCTGCCTGGTGCACAGAACTGGGCAACTTGCAGTCCCAGCTCATCCCCTCCCTCCTCACACGCATAGAGAAGCTGCTCAAGGTGAAAACCAGTGCGCGCACACACAAAATTACATCGTTTTTAGGACCGCCGACACCATTCCACATTGTTTCTTGTCTTTTGCAATTTAATCTTTATAATGAAATTTTAGAATTAAATCTTTAGAATCTTTTTCATTTAATCTTTAATGTTTTGAATCTTTTTTTTAATGAATATTTTTAAAATCAGATGATCAAACCTTTTATTTGATTTTAAATTCAATTTTTTTTTAATTATTTAGAATAGAATCATTTGAGGATTTTATATTTGAATAATTAGAATCTAATTTTCTATTCTGCTATATTTGAATCTTGAGAATGAAGTCTTATTTATCTAATTTTTTTTTAACGTTCAAAAGTTTAGGGTCAGTAAGATTTTTAATACTTTTAATTAGCAAGGATATTAAATTGATCAAAAATGACAGTAAAGACTTTTACATTGTTGTGAATAGTTTCTGTTTCAAATAAATGCTGTTCTTTTGAACTTTCTATTCATCAAAGAGTCCTGAAAAAAATATCATGGTTTCCACAATAATATTAAGCAGCACAACAGCTTTCATCATTGATAATGATAAATGTTTCTTGAGCAGCAAATCAGCGTATTAGAATGATCATGTGACACTGAGGACTGGAATAATGGCTATTGAAAATTTGTCTTTGCCATCACAGGAATAAATTACATTTAAAATATAATAAAATAGTAATAGTTTTTAAAAAAAAATTGTAGTATTTCCCAATATTACTCTTTTTTCAATAAATGCAGCCATAGTGATCATAAGAGACATCAAAAACCTTATTGACCCCAATCTTTTCAACGGAATTGTACAATTAAATCATTAGAATAGGATCTTAGAATATTTTTGCAGTTCCGTCCTTAGAATCAAATATTCTTTCTACAGTTGACTCTTAAAGGTACAGTATATGTGATTTTTGGATTAAAAGTGTTATATATTTTGTTGACTTGTGTTTTTGCATTATCTCAAATGTTTCCAAGAATGTTTAAATCCAGAGTAATATACAATTTTATCCAGGACACAGACAGTGTACGTGCATCGCCTGTCAATGCCTGTCATATTTTGTAGAACCCACCAAAGACGCTTTAATATATTGTGTGTTTTATTAGACAGGTGAGAAACCGTTTGGATACATTCATTGACAGAAAACTTTATTTGGAATATTTAAAGTTGTTCTATATTGTTATATAGCTCAGTACATAACACAGTAAGTCTTGTTGTTTAAATCTCGTTTTCTTGATTAACCGCGAGTACCATGTCTAATATTGATCTAGTTTACTGCAGTGTGCAACAGGTGTCTCATAGAAGCTGCCAAGCGAACACACAGAATAGCACTGGAACAACTGTCAACACACAAACATATCTAATATGATAAAGCATTACCCCACATATGAATGACCAGAAGAAGCTGAAGCGCTCATCTGCGGCATAGTAAAAGTCTCTGGAGCCATGTGTCGCACATGTCTCTCATTAGCAATCGCTCCAGCGGCTTCGTTTCGCTCCAACGGCTTTCAGCCACACCCTGCTTCATACAGTAATGTTAATATATCTTTAATACATTAGTTCATCCATGAATATTCAGAAATAATATTCATTCCCGAGTATCGTTGGATTCTTTTCACACCTTCATCAAGCTACACCTTGGTTTTGAATAAGGCACCTATGGCGGCAAAAAATTACATATTGTGCCTTTTAAGAATAAAGCCTTTAAACATTTCAAACTTGAAGATTTGGCCAGTTTTTGCAGTTCCTCTGGGAGATGTTTAAATTTTGTACCCACTAAGTTACCAAAACGTGTACAGCACAGACATGCTCTTTTAGCTCCCTTCAGTTATTTAATTCCTAAATTCCTCTCTCTCTCTCTCTCTGTCCAGCAGGGTGAATATGGTCTAGATGAACACAAGCTGCATATGTATCTGTCAGCGCTTCAGTCCCTCATCCCGTCTCTGTTTGCGGTGCTGCTTCAGAACGCCCCCTTCACCAGCCGAGCCAACCTACAGGGCGACGTGCCTCCTATCGAGGGTGAGGGTCGGCCAACGTCAACATGCGCACGCACGCGTTTTTCACTAACATTCTCAGTCAGGCCACGTTTAGCGATGCAGACCTGGCGCCTGACTCAGTGTAACTCTAGGGTTCCTGCCATGTTGAGGTTGCTCTCTGGTTTTGGGCTCACTATCAAAGTGCTCTTTCATTTACGCGCTGCGGCCGTGTCAGATGATTTGTGCAGTTATTTTTTTAGTGTATTCCTGGTTTTAAGCCTGCTTCTGTGTGTGTGTGCGCGAATGCATGTGACCCTGCAGTGACCCGATTCCCGCGACCCGCCTCCCCATTGCAGGACGTGGCCACCATCGTGGGCAGCCGAGAGCAGTTGGCAATTCTGCTGCATTTATATGATCATCAGCTCCAGCATGAGGGAACTACAGGATGGGACAGTTTGCTCTGGGTGGTCAACCAGTTGTGAGTCGATATCTCACGCACACTCTTATCCCTTTTGACCTCTGGTTTCTGGCCTTTTTTGACATTTTTATCGAAGGTGGAGACAGGAACTTGGGTCACCCACTCATGTCGGAATATGTGCACTACACCACACCTCAGACGCTCTTGAGAGTTAAATGCATGTGTTCATAAAAACAGTTTTCCTCGATCTTTTGCTGTACTGTTAGTATGCATAATCCAAAGCGTATTCTACGTGCCACCTAGATCATTTAGAAGTGAAAACTAAGGGTCAGAAAGTGTCAAATGACTACAGACTCGTACATTTTTCTTGTTGGGCAAAATCGTTTGTCAGAGTCCAATATCTCTGAAGCCTGTTTTTATTGCCTGTGATGGTTTTAACCACTAGGTCTCTTTACTTTTCAGTTAATTCTTATGAAAAGGTTTTTAATTAAGGGAGGCCATATTTAGTTTTTATTTAGTTTTTTCAAAGGTACACTTTAAATCCGTTTTAAAATATTTGTTTTCATACATATGTATACAGCCATGAATATATTCATGCTTGCTGGCATGCAAACATATTGATGACTTTATAGTCATTTACATATTGAAATCCTGAAGGTATAGTAGAACAGCATGCTTAATCCACATGGATATTTAAAACTAAATGGCGTATGATATATACACACAATTATGCCAAAATGGCCGTTTTGTCAAGTGTCCTCATAAGAGCAGCCTTAACTACCGTATTTTCCGGACTATAAGCCGCAACTTTTTTCCCACGCTTTGAACCTTGCGGCTTAAAGACGTGGCTAATCTATGGATTTTTCCCGCTTTCAAATTTTTTCCATTCAAAAAAACATTGTGATGTGCTCAGTTTTTTGGCGGCATGTTTACCGTTTAGATTCAATCGAGCGCGCTCAAACTTCCCATCATTCTGATTACGGTAGTCATTTTGTCGCCCTCATCATGACGAAGACACGGAGAAATGCATATGATGCATATCGCGTCTTTTGCGCGCGCATATTCATTATTTCCTATGTAGGCGTGCGGCAAGCGCGCGCAAAAGACGCAAACTTAGTTGTCTTTTTGCGCCGAGTCAGTTCCTCACGCTGCTGTTTCCAGCGTCTTATCATCGACTCATTAAGCTCTATTTCCTTTTCCAACAGCCAGATCAACTCGAGAGCAGCATCATATGCATTTCTCCGTGTCTTCGTCATGATGAGGGCGACAAAATGACTACCGTTATCAGAATGATGGGAAGTTTGAGCGCGCTCGATTTAATCTAAACCGTAAACATGCCGCCAAAAAACTGAGCACGTCACAGAATGTGAACGAACATTTGCGGCAGAACTGACTGAAAGCCAAAACAATCACCACCGCGATGAAGTTTGAGGATTTTAGAGGTTAATTAAAGCCTGTGTAAAGTTCATTTGTTTCAATGTGTGCGGCTTATTTATGTTCAAAATAATATTTTTTTTTTAAATTCAGTGGGTGCGGCTTATATTCAGGTGCGCTCAATAGTCCGGAAATTACGGTAGTTAAATAAAGTCTTAAATGAACGTAACAAGTGCGAGGCATGTGATTTCTGCGTCATGTATGGCAGCGGCAGATTTTAAAGTGACAGCAGCCACTATTGCCGTCATTAAAGTTTATCAAAGAACAAAGGTAATCGAGAAAATGACTCGCTGCTCTTGACTAAAGGCCTTTTGTGGCTTTAATATGGATTTAAATTATAATTTATGCAGTGCAGACTGTTTGATAGCTTTATTCAATTTCTATGTATTTCTTTCCTGTTAGACGCGAAGGCACTTAGGAAGGGCACGTATAAAAACTTAGGTGTTTTTAATTGATTAATCTCGTTTTTTTTTTTTTTTTTTTAATCCATTGATGATATAGTACTATATAAGGTACAATGTATTTTGAAATCCTAATTTTTGGTAACACTACAGTAAGGTTTAATTTGTTAACACGAGTTAACTATTTCTACAGCATTTATTATTATTTAATGTTAATCTTAACATTTACTAACATTATTAAAATCAAAAGTTGTATCTATTAAAATTAACATACCGCAAACTAACATGAGAATTTTTATTTACTGACATTAACAAAGATTATCAAATGCTGTTAAAATATTGCTCTTTGTTAGTTAGTAGGGTAGTCGTGGCCTAGTGGTGAGGGAGTCGGGCTTGTAATCTGAAGGTTGCAGGTTCGATTCCCACGCAGGCAGGAATTGAAAGTGGGGATTGTGAATGAACAGCACTCTCTCCACCTTCGATACCGTGACTAAAGTGTCCTTGAGCAAGACACCTAACCCCTAATTGCTCCCCTTGTAAGTCGCTTTGGATAAAAGCGTCTGCTAAATGATGAAAAATGAAAAATGAAATGAAAATGTTAGTTCATGTATTAACTAATGTTAAGAACTGAGACCTTATAAACTAAAGTGTTATTTTATTCAGCTTAGTTCACATGTTGCATATAAATGGCCTACTTCATCTACATTTGAACTGGACCTAATTCTGGTTTCTCTTCACAGTTTACCACAGCTAATAGAGATCGTAGGACGCATCAACGTCACCTCATCCACCTGTGTGCATGAGTTCTCCAGGTTCTTCTGGAGATTATGTCGAACATTCGGGAAAATCTTTACCAACACCAAGGTAGGACAGGTCATGTTTTCCATACAGTAATCTCTCTCTTTAGCACTTTTTTTTCCCTATACTTTTTTCTTCATTTGGAAAAGTGAAGTAGCTAAATGGAGTTTATGCTGCAAATAGTCTGGCTCCGTTACAAAGTTCAGCAGTTCCAGTTTAATTTAGGTGTTGTTTTCCCCTCATTTTTGAAGGTAAAACCTCAATTCCAAGAAATCCTGCGGCTATCTGAGGAGAATGTGGGTGAGTGACTGTTGAGTTAACCAAGAATAACACCCCCGCTGTTAGAGGAGGGACTCTTAGTTTCTATATCTTTTTCCCAAGCTGGAGACTTGTGTGTAAAAAAAAAAAAGATGTTTTTATTCTTCATGGGATTTGAAAATGGAGCTATTTCTTTCATTCTTTGAATGTTTGTTGAGTTGAAACAAGTCTATGATTAAGTATCTGCCAACAAAACTGGGCATGTTGTATAATTTTAACGATTTGAGTCTTTCTGAATTATTACCAGATGAATTCAATTAACTTTTGTCCAGTCTAACTGAGTATGTAGTGTTCAGTTGTATATATTTAGAGATTGAAACAAGGCTTGTATCCTGCAGATGCCACCGCAGGAAACGGCATCCTTACCAAGGCTACGGTGCCGATCTATGCAACCGGAGTCCTGACATGCTACAATCAGGTAGGAGTGTCAACGTACGCCTGCTATATGATGTCAGAATTCAGGAAAGCCTCTCTCTAATGAGGTCACTTGTTTCAGGAGGAGGACCGTAAACTCTTGGTGGGCTTTCTTGAGGATGTCATGACCACCCTATCTCTCTCCCATGCTCCTCTTGACAGTCTAAAGGCTTCATTTGTAGAGCTCGGGTGAGTGTCCGTCAGCACTTTTAACTCTACTGTCAGGATATCTATCTGCATGAGCTCATATGAAGCTGTAATTGCTTTAAAATGATGTAAAATGACTTGCTCAAAAGGGCCATGACCCGACTATTGAAAGAGCCTGTCATTTTCTGTGCACAAAAAAATTCATTCATTCATTCATTCATTTACTCACCCTGATGCTATTTCAAACCCATTTGATTTTATTTCTTCCATGGAACACAAAAGCTGCAGTTTCGCTGTAGCCAGTGCCTGTCGAGCTCCAAAAAGGACTGTAAAAGTAGTCCATATCAGACTTGTATAGGTGTGCCAAGCTACTTACATTTTTTTTATATTTTTTTTAATTTTTACAGCTTAATATTAAAAAAAAAGTAAGTATTTTTACATATAGATTTTTTTATTTTAATTGCTTTAATATTATTCATATAATTTATGCATATTTTAAAACCAATTTTGCATTATTAATTATATTTATTTTATGGCTTCATAGTTTTCAAAAAAATATTATTTATTACACAATTTTTAGACTCATTTTAAAATTATTTTTGTGTATATATATATATATATATATATTTGTATTATATAATTTCACAGATTTTAAATTATCATTAACAATGATTACAATTCAAATTTGCAATAATAGCTGGACATTGTACAGTTATTATAATTACACAAGAAATTCCCAAGAGCTTTTGGAAAATGATGGTATTCATTGCCAAGCATTACTGATTGGTTTACAATTTTATTTATTTATTTTATCTAATTGGAAGTCATTCTTGCAGTTTCAACAAAGCTTCATCTTTATCAGTTAGATGATATCAAAGGATTAGTTCACTTTAGAATCAGAATATCCTGATAATTTCATCCAAGATTGTCGTTCTTTCTTCAGTCGAAAAGAAATTAAGGTTTTTGAGGAAAACATTCCGGGATTTTTCTCCATATAGTGTTTATAGTTTCTCCCCCTACCGCGATACTCCAACGTGATTATGTAATGTGTGGCGCATCCCACATTTGTGCTTGTGGTTGTTTTTTTGTTTTTTTAAATGACCGATTGTTTCGCTAGATAAACACAATCCTCATGTCGACTCCTTTGAAGCTGCATTGAAACTATTTGGACCCCAGTGAAGTCCACTATATGGAGAAAAATCCTGGAATGTTTTCCTCAAAAACATCTTGGATGACATGGGGCTCAGAAAATGATCACAAAAAATGTAAGTTAGTATAAACTTAATATTTGATTTAATTTTAAAAATACTGACATTGTGAGTTCAAGCAGTTCTCCACCAAATGATAAAACCAAATGTTTACATTTGCAAGGCATAAAGGCTGACACAGTGTGTAAAGTGACAGTTCCATGAACTTGCACGAAACCAGTGGGCCATCCTTGAAGTTGAGCCCTGTATAAACCAACAATAATGGTTAAAGCAGTTTAGCACAAAAATAACATGTCCCAATATGTTACACTCCCATATCCTTTTCACTGTCACCATATGATCTAATGCACCAGACATTTCATGCTAATGACAATCTAACCGACTAGAAGATCAGGTTTAGTAGGATCATCAACTGTCATTTATTAATATACCTACTGAAACCATTACTTCTCGTCTCCAGGGCAAACCCCGCGTATCACGAGCTTCTTCTGACGGTGCTTTGGTATGGAGTGGTCCATACCTCTGCACTGGTCCGCTGCACCGCTGCGCGCATGTTCGAGGTAAGCCCTTCCCCCAATTCAAGTCATGATTATTTAGTCATACAGTTAAGAGATGCTTCCAATGCCTTAAGTTTATATTTAAAGACATTTACCTTCCTCCTGGCCAGTCTAATGATTTGTTTTGAACTCAAATTAGCTGTAATGTCTTGTATTTAAAATGTTGATGTTTGGTGTGAGGTGGTAAATATGTATTTCAGACCTCTCCACACCCACTCTAGGGCCCCCTTGTGCATTGTCATCCCTGTTACCTGTCAAATCACTGAATGTTTACCTGTTTTTGAAGTTGTTGCAGCTTTAAAGCACCCGTACGTCTTTTGCACCACAGCACGCTTGCTATTGCCATACAAAAATTATGTTACAAACCCCCACATTTCACACCCACCCACCCCTTGAAAGTCCGTAATGAAGGTTCTCCTCGAACAATGTTAATAAATTCTTCTATCACTGAAAACCCCCTTCTCCTCATCTGTGGTCGTAGCTTTAGTTAAATTTGCCTGGCCTTTTTAGTCCTTATTTTTTATTTAATTCATCTGTGTAGCGCCTCCTTTGGGCTTCTGTCATGTTTTTCGTTGTATGTCTGCGCTATTTTTTTTAGTTTGTTACCGTTGTTTCTTTTTTTGTGTTCTTTTGTTTCTCTCTCTTTCTCTCTGCGGTGTTCCATGACACTGTGCTCGCTCTTTCCATGCATCCTGTGTGACATCACCCCTGCTCTGACCAATCAGCTGTTGGTGAAGGGGGTGAATGAAACTCTAGTAGCTCAGAGAGTTGTTCCAGCACTTATCACTCTCTCCAGTGATCCTGAAATGTAAGTCTCCTGCCTCCTTCATCCATGCACCTCCCTCCGCCTTGGTTCTCTCAGGAGGTCACACCTCTATTAGCCTCGCCCCTGTTGGGTACCGCCTTCCTGTGCCAAGAGATGGGCGGAGCCAAGATTGATGGGTTTTAAATAATTTATGTTGAAAATAAGGATGATTGCACATAGACAGACTTCATTATTTTTTAATAGAATGTCCGGGTCATGTAAAAAAGATCTTGAATTGTTTTACCTTCCTAAAACAAACAGAAAAATTTTTGCTTTGTGATTTTTATCATTTGCGTCACTATGAACCACATTTTCCCTCACAAATTCTCATTACAGTAATGTGTAAAAATCCGATTATAAATACTGTAATGCAGTATACAGTGTGTGTGTATGTGTGTGTGTATATATATATATATAATTTATTATTATTTAATGATATATTAAAAAATAAGGCTTCATTGTATTATTTTATTTTGAGGTTGAATATGGATCAGACATAAATATTTATTCATGAAAATAAAAGAAATAAAGTCATACATGTAATTTATATTTTACACATACTAAAATATCTCTTAATTTGTGTTGTTGGGGTTTTTTTTTTGAGAATTTATTTGCCTTTTAATGCTAACCAACAGAGGGATAAATGGGATTCATCTCTTTGAAAATAAGGTCATTGTGCAAAATCTAAAAATACACTTCATTTTCTTAATGCAAAACAAAAAATCTTTTGTCATTTTATTCTTTATTATGAGATATGGCCCAGAATTACATAAATCCATTATTAACCATAAAATTGCAATTTATGCTGATGTTATGTCAGTGTGAAGGTGTACGACTGGCTGTCCTGATAAAACCAAGGCTTGAGAGACCGTGCTTATTTTGTTTGTCTCACATGCTCGATGTACTAACATCCTTCATTCAGGCTTCACTAACCACTGCACGCTTGGAGAAGCTACCTGCTTTCCACAATCCATTCATCCTTTCAGTCAGCCCATCTGTCCATCCATGTAGCCCGTGGCATGTTTGGCTGCCAGTCAACTCTCTCCCAAGGCCCCTAGTACTACAGTCTTCTCTACACCCCCCTCCCTGTTAGGTTCTTGGCCATTTGTGTTTGACCCCCCGTCTCTCTTTTGCATCTGACTGGTTTGCAGCTGGTTCTTCGAGGCATGAGCGAAGCCTTAATTGACAAGCGAGTAGCTCCGGCCCTTATTACCTTGTGCAGTGGTCCTGAATTGTGAGTTAACCGCAGCTATGAGACATTTTAAAAAACAAATATCCTGTCTCCTCTCCGCATTCTCTTAGTTGGATTTTTTTTTTTTTTTTTTTTTTTTTTTTTTTTTCTGGGGGGTTTTAGTGGGTTTGGATATTTGTTGTCTGTGTTTTCTGTTTTGGTTTTCATACTGACATGGGAATGATCATGTGACATTAATCATCTTGCTTACCACATATTTCATCAAGTGATTGGCATCTCATGGTTCTGTTCCATTCATGCATCTTTTATCATTTTAGTGGATAAATGAATGGTTTCTTTTGGATGTATAGTGACAGATTTTCTGTTTTCAGCTCAGTGAGGATATCAACAATACCTGCCTTCGGAACAATTATGGAAACTGTAACGCAAAAAGAGGTACAAGTTTTCCATATTTCAGACACCCCGTATATATATTTGTCATTTTTAAAATATTTAAGTCACTATAATATCGAAAAATAGATATATTTGGTTATTGCTACATAAAACTTTATGGGTAACCGTTTACAATAAGAATCCATTTGTTAATATTAGTTAACTTTAGTTAATGTGAACTGACAATGAAAAACACTTCTAAAGCATTTCTTAATCGTACTTGTTAGATTTTAATAACGTATTAGTAAATGTTGAAATTAACATTAACAATGAACAGTTGTATTTTTAACCAATGTTAACTGCAATGCACACTTATATTATATTTTATATATTTATATATATATATATGTGTGTGTGTATATATATATAGGTATGTATATATATATATGTATATATGTGTGTGTATATATATATATATATATATACACACACACACACACACAAACTGAAAGGAAGAGCTCTTATTTACAGCAAATATATAAAAATGAAAATAAATTGCCACTATAGTTTACAAACTGTATAGAGAGGCTATAGAGATGTATTTAATGTTTTTGTGTGTAATATGTGTGTTTGTTTATTAGCTGCTAGAGAGGGTGAAAATGCAGCTGGCCTCTTTTCTGGAAGACCCCCAGTATCAGGACCAGCATTCTTTGCACATGGAAATTATCAAGACATTTGGAAGAGTAGGACCCAACGCAGAGCCGCGCTTCAGAGATGAATGTGAGTGTCTTCCCTATATGTTCATTAAAGAAAGAATTACACTGCGCTTATGCAAATGCTTTCACTATTTGCACAGAGAAAACGCAATAGCGTGTTGTAATGGGATGAAAACAGTACTGACATGGTTCTGTGACTCTGTTTGCCTCTGAGTGCACACACATTAGTTTGGCAGAAATATTTTATGATGTTTTTTTAATGTTCTGTTCTCTCTGTTTTTTTTTTTTATCCACAGTTGTTCTTCCTCATTTGCACAAACTGGCTCTGTGCAACAACCAGCAGACGGTGGAGAGTAAAAGAATTGACATTGCCACTCAACTGTTTGAGGCGTACAGCGCCTTATCCTGCTGTTGTATCCTTTATAGTCACGTTAGAAAGAGATCATTTCTAAATTAGACTTACAATTCTGTTTGTTCAGAAGTACCATGACTACTAATCACCTTTTGTCTCACATTGCATGGTTTTGATTATTAGCATGAAGTCTGCTCCACTTTGATATAATATAGATTTAATATATTGTGATTGTTTTTTTTACCCCACACAAAATCGGTACTACTTCAGGTCTTTATATAGAGTTTTTTTTTTATAAATTACTTTGTTAAAATTTCTACAATTCAGTTAATAAGCATAAGCTTCAATTCTGAATCTGTTTCTCAGCTGTTTTCATCCACCTATTTTTATGCAAATTTGTGGTTATCGCATAAAAAATTGTGGAAACACAAAGATGTGTATAAGTTCTAAAAATCTGTATAGATTCTAAAAAACACTTAATTGAGGCAGATCGGGGTTTTTTTTATCTGATAAGAAGACATGCGAATAAACTACGATGGAGACAGATTTACCGAATAAATCCCTCGACGCAACAAAAAACTAAAGTGACAGTGAATGTTGTTTCAGGTATTCTGAAATGCCTAAACCAAAGTCTGTCATCAAAGTGGTTGGGTATAATTACCTCCCTGAATTGTCCCACATGATTGCATTCCCAAAAATCAAACATCCAAATGCAAGATAACATGGCAGCATTCACTGCACTTCGTCAGCGCGCTCTGAGGCTCAAGTCATGTACAAAGAAGAGCCTCAGTGACCTCCACTATTGCAGCAAATTCCATTTTTATTGGAACGCTTAGAATAAAAAAGGGTGCTTTTATTCACTACTGTTTTATATACGATATTCCAATTCTGCACACAAGTTTCATTTGCAACTTTGGATGGAAACACATTGTAGCTAATGTGTAAGAGCCGCTTCTTTGATAAATTTGTTTTTTCTTCAAAAACACTTATTATAGTAACTTAGTCTTCTAAACACCGCTTTATGTCCTGATAGAGCTATTTAAAAAAAATTGATATTTGCGTAAAACCCAGCCAATCAAATTGTAGCTTGCCATTTTGTCAAACCCTTGCTATTTTGGGGAAAAGTATACATTAGACGCTCCATGAACAGTATGTGGGCAGTTGTTTGGCTGACCAAATGGCTCTTCTTTTTTTTTTCTTTCTTTTCTTCAACAAATCAATTTTTATTTTTTTTTATTTTTTTGTGCACCTCAAGCGGTTTGCATTTCCAAAATTTCCAGAAGCTGATTTTTCTCATAAAGGGAACATTTTGATTACAAATTGAAAACAGATAGACAGCGGAATTGGACTGTACACCTCCACTGCTGATGTTTGGGAGAAGAAGCCATTTTTCACTGGTTTCTATACTGATTTTGTGGCGTATGGCAGCTTGCACCGTATAACCACAGTTTTACCTCCAGTTTCAACTTAATAACAGATACTGAACACACAATCTGTGTGGCCACTTTCTCTGTGTGTTTTTTGAGTTTTTGAGCGATGGTCAACTATTTAAACTGGACATGAGTCTCCATAGCTGGATTTGCATTCTCACTCTCTCTTTTTTTTTTTTTTTTTCCCCTCATCTTTTCTTCTGAGAGCTTCAACGTTGCGAAAATGTTTGCATATCCCGCTGGCAGGGAAAGAAAGAAAATAAACCTCAGCCATTTTTGTACACTAAATTGCAGGGTGGATGGCAGAATTTGTCGTTAAACGCTCTGTGATGTTGTTCGTTTGAGCGAAGAGAGCCTAGCCCAGCCCTTTGGTCAGGATTCCCAGCATACATGCCTTTGCAGATGCTCCTTTGTCTTGCACTCCCCCCCATCTTTCTCTGTTTCGTTTTATTTTTGTCCACTGTGCTCCGGTTGAGACCCCCTGTAGCAGTGGCTTGCCCCCCAGGCAGTTTTATAAAACCTCGTCCTGTCTGTGTGTTGAGGTTTTGCAACATGATCAATATGAGGTTGAGTCTGAATCAGTGGACTGTATATTGGTGTGTATTCACTGTAAAACTGCAAGTCATTATGGGTAGTTGTTAGGGGTTTAACAGTGCAGATTTCTCACGGTTCGGTTTATATCAAGTTTTGTGTGGTGGTCATGGCTGCGGTTTGGTCGCGATTAGGGGTGCACTGATCATGACGCTTCAAGCAGATACTGATAACTGATATTTTAAAGAGATTATATACCCAAAAATGCAAATTCAGTCATCATTTACTCACCCTCAAGTTGTTTCAAACCTGTAAAGAATTTCTATCTTCTGCTGAACACAAAAGAAGAATATGAGGAACCAAATTGTTGAGCCTCAAAAAATACTGTGAAAGTCTATCAACTGTTTGCTTAACAACATTCTTCTAAATAATTTCTTTTGTGTTCATCAGAAGAAATAATTTCAGAGATGGTTCATTTTTGGGTGAACTATCCCTTTCATTCATTTGGAGTTTTTTTTTTATTCAGCTGGATTACCAGTTACTGTTGAAAATGAAGAGTTATAGACATTTTGTTGTTATTATTATTTATGTTTTCAGAGAGATTATGAGATTTGTTCATTTATTAAAAATGTCAAATGTTTTTGCATTAAGGATATAATATCTTTCCATGGCAAATATTGGTATGTGTGATTTAATTGTCATCTGATTATCAAAAATAATTAATTTGTATACAATTTATTTATTGTAATTAAACTTTTATAGATTAACAGCCCTAATTGCAGGTTTATTATTATAGTTAAAAAAAAAAAACATTTTCTAGTGTAGTAAAATTTTTATATTTTTTGCATTAAGGATATATAATTTCTTTTCACAACAAAAATTGATATGTGATTTAATTGCCTTGTATTCAGAATAATTCATTGGTATATCATGTAATTAATTAAACTCTCCTAGAATAACAGCCCTAATTCTAGGTTTATTATCATTTTAAGAAGTTTTTTTTATTCTTATTTTAGTTTTAGAATTTTTTGCTATTGTATATCAAATACTGACATTTTAGCCATTTTTTTTGTTTGTTTTTAGTTATAGTCATAGTCATCAAGAAAGTAGTATTTTCACGTCCAACTTTTCCTATTATATTATAAAGAAATGCTTTTGTTAACAAAAAATAATTGTTAAACTCTGTTCAACCGATGATTTAACTGTGCGTACTGAACCATGGTAGGGCAAGACGTGTTTGGCATTACCTTTTCTTAACTGGGGCTTCAGTTATTTCTGAAGAACTTATGGTGAATCATTTCCTCCCTGGTCTGAGATGTTTGAGGACAGATATGGAGCAGCTCTCTCCAGAGCATGAGGTAATCATTTCAAACATTTCAAAAATGTCCTTTAATTGTTTCTTTTTTACGTATACATGACATTACTACAGCAGCCACCCATAATTCCTAATTAAAAACAGGCCCATAACATTGTGTCCCTTTCCTTAGCCAGGTCTTGTCATCTTAATGTTTTTTTACGCTGCATGTCATATAACCCAATTTCTATTTATTTAATTTCCTTCGCCTAGTAATGTCCAGCTGATGCGCGTGTGTGTCTGTGTGTATGTCAGACTTCCCAGCAGTGCTCTAAGAATACATCCTCCTTTTCCTGTTTGTCCTTCAGGTTATTCTCAGTTCCATGATAAAGGAGTGTGAAATAAAGGTGGAGAACAAAGGCATTGGAGAGGCACAAGGGTGAGAAGACACTCTTTCATTTATTCATAGTTGCCTCACCATGTTTTGTCTTATTTACTGTAAATGGAGCCTCAAATCACTAAACGAAAGTGGAAAATCTAATAAATATAGTGTCTACTTCTCCCGTTCCAGTATAAATAACCCCTGGCCACAAAAAGAAACAATCGAACAAGTGCTCATTCAGTAGCAGAGTAAAAACAAACTAATTTCACAACGCTTCTCAAGTACACCTCCTCAATCTTCCCGTACTCAGGAAGGCTTTTTGCATGCTAATTTCCTTAATAATTTATCTGTTTGAGTTCAGCTTGGGTTTGACTCAGTCTCTCCGCTGCTAGAATAGTTCCCATCAGGCATTGCAGGCCGCTGGCTTAGCCACATGATTATTGCAAACCCGCTCCATTCATGCTGTGCTGCTTCATATTACACTTTTAGCCATCTGTGTAAAGCTAAATTCACTCATACTCTTATCTAACTCATTTTGCCAGTCCAATTTGGGCTTTTGTCTTATATGAAAGGTAAAACGATATGCAGGAAATGGCTTTTTTTGCTTAAGTGTGCAATTTTAAAGAGTTGAATGACTCTAGATGTAGTGAAGAAGTGAGAGGGTATGTACAGTCAGATTTTTGCTTGCTAAGGACTCTCTCTAACTGAAGGTTTCCAAAATGAAACTTACCCAGCTTGTGAACATGTGTGGCACTCTTTAAAGCCTGTGGCTTGATCATAAACGGCACTTGTCGTCTTAATTTCACAGTCTGTATCTTAGCAACGCTTCCAGTGGTTTTGTTCCATGCCTCTGTGATGTATTTATAAATGTTTGAGCTTTATAACTGCAGCGAAGTCTATCATTGCAACCGTCACGAGAAGTCATGATACATCAGTCGAATCTTATGAGTTATCCAGGACCTTTTTTTAGATTCAGTTAGTTGGGTAGGTGACATTTTAAGCATGATTGTTTAGGGGGAACATGTTTTAGAGAGCAAGCCGTGTTGGTTATATAGCTGTGATGCTTATCAATACATAAAGTGTTTGATTTATACAATTTTTGGTGTTTTTAACCATCATTATCATTAAACAGAGGAGGTGTTAAAATCTTCTATTTATCAATAATAATTGTGTAGTTGCACAATCTTGCTCATTTTTATTCACGTCTAATTGGCCACAGGTTAATGTGATGATAGATTTATCACAAATAAAAAAGCAAAAGAAATTCACCAAATAATCTGTTTCAACGTTGATCATAATAAACGTTTCTTGAGCAGCAAATCGGCGTATTAGAATGAGTTTTGAAGTATCATGTGACACTGAAGACTGGAGTCTGATCATGCTGATAATTCAGGTTTGCCATCACAGATAAATTACATATTAATTTATATTAAAATAGAAAATGGATATTTTGCATTAATAATGTTTCACACATTACTGTTTTACTGTATAATAAATGCAGCTTTGGACAGCTTTTAAAAACTTTTGTGCAAAATCAAATCATGTTTTTTGTTTTGAATTAAATAATTACAAGAAAGCATATTATTTTAATTTTTATAATAAATATATATTTATTACAATACAACAAATGATAAATCTCTATTATTTACAGAAATATTTTAATATGACATGCAAATAAGGATATAATATAATATATAGACACATTATGTCAACTCAAACGCTTGTTAGATACAATTCATCGCAATTAATTTGACAGCACTAGAATGGATTAATCGAAAGCGACCGCTTGAACTGATTTAACGGAAATGAGTCAAATCACAGCCAATCAGAAGAGCGTGTGGGTGGAGCTTTCTCTTCAAGTGCACTGGACTCGCAACGAAATGTATATGTACATAATCAAATTCATAAATATTATCATTAAAATATTTAAGTGACTGAATCAATCTTTGTCATAGAATACACTTGTTTGAATGTTGTTTCCATTCATTGATTTTAAAGATCTGAAGAGAATTATCCATGGTTGCTTTTAGTATGGCTATAAAGGGCACCGAAAATGATATATAAAGCACATGATCTGTACCTGATATTATCATTGTCATGCTTTGCTCCAGCCGCAAAGTCAAAAAAAATTTGACTAAATGTCACTAAAATTGAGACGACAACTCTAATAAACATGGAAAAGATCACATTTATCGTGACATCACGTTGCATCTGGTTAGGACGTGGAGTAACACTCAAACGCTGAAAACGTCCCTCTCAGCACCCGCTGCTTATACGACCCTCGAGTAGTGTGTGGATGTTCTAACCCTTGAATGCTGTGCCGTCCCCTTTCAGATCCATCTCTATTGCAGCGAGTCTGGTGGGCGAGGACGCAAAGACCAAGTTTCTAAGTAAGATGGGCCAGCTGACCACCTCAGGTGCCATGCTGGCTAATGTTTTCCAGAGAAAGAAATGAGCTGCTTGGGTGTTTCCCATGATTCTCCTACTTGAAGTCAATCGTCTGCCTTTCTTTTGTTCGTCGTTGATTTGATAGGCTATATTTTTAACATATTTATGTCTTAAATTTATTCCAGCCTCCAAAGAAATTTGCACTCATGTTTCAATGTTTTCCTTTTTTTTTTTTTATTTCGATTTTATTTCATAGGCTTATTTACATCACTACATTGTATTTGTTTTTCGACAAAATATGAACTTTATGAAATCAAAACAATGATTCCTTCCTCGTCAAGTTGTCTTTTGTGTTGCTGTGTCTCTGGAGAAAATTTTATATAGGTGTGTAAAATTGTCTGGGGTTTTGTTTCTCTTATTTTGGATCTGCTCCAACAGTAAATAACTGTAAGATACACTGAATGAGAGAACAGTACCCAATATCATGTATATTTGAACATCCGTGTCATAAAATAAATAAAAAGCGAAGGCCACTTGTGTACTTATGTACTTCTGATTCTGTGTGTTGTCTCTTGAACTTTCTAAGATTGCCTTTTACATGATTCTTTGCTTTCTCAGACATCTGGCTTGACGACAATCATAATAAATCTGCACTTAAGTACTTCTGATAGAGCAAATCAGTAGCACATTGTTTGTTCCTCGTGTTATTTGGCTCAGAGATTCATATCAGACACAGCATGTCTCTAACGCAACTGCTTTGTGCCGCATATTTTAAACTTCGACAGGTGTTCCTACAATAAACGCATGGCCTTGAAAACCAACAAAAACTTAAACTTCAATCACGTGCTTGTTTTTCATCCACATTTGGAGAGAAGGTTTCAAAGTTCAAGGGCCTCTTGATCACATGGTCTGCAGTTGGCGGGAGAAAATACTGGCGCGATTCAAAGCCTATTATTTATTGACTAAAGGAGAATGAAATTTGCATATTACTTTTAATCTTTAACTTTTTTGTTTACAATTATCACAAGAAAAACTTTTCTTCTAGCAATTCATAGTAGAAAAAAAAAGCTCGTATTTGCATAAAATATTCTCTTTAGCACGAGGTGACCTGCGCATGATTTGGAGCTGATCTACAGTAGTATATGGAAATTTCATCAGCAGGGATAAGTTACTCATGAGAACAGGGCAAGAGTTGAAGAGGATTGTGAGTCAGACGTCAGGATCATTTCCAAACCCGGAGAGAGTGGCTGCCTAAAACCACGGGAACATTCTGTCGCTCCATGTTTTTGTTCCTGTTGTGTTGTTGACTGAGTGCATAACAAGACAGCAAGCAGGAACTAAAAAGCTTTGAGATCTGGCCAATATGCGACCACTTTGATGGCAAATTATGAAGTGAAGGGTTCCTCTCCTAAGGCTTGAAAACACGGGGCTATTTGTGAGTGAATCAAATATACGTTTTACCGCTAGGAAGATGCCTTTTACCCCATCACAACAAAATAGCAATTGTATTTATTTGCTGGTAGATACCGCAGACTGGCCTGGACTCACTTGGCCCAGGGAACAGAGTTATGTAAATGGACTCTGGTTAATGCCGACAAAAATGGTAAAAGATTGTGTATGGAAGCCCATTTCTACCACATAAGAAAAAGAATCCTGCATCGGTAAATAATAATTATGACATAAAAGATGAATCATCCTGAGATTAAAAAAAAAAGTTTAGATTGAAAAAAAATGTGATTTGAATTCAACTTATGACAAAAAAAAGTCAAAATGAGATTAGACAATTATGCCAAAATTGAAATTGAGAAAAATTTCAAACGGCATAATTGGCATCTCATCTCATAATATAATTTTGACTTGTTATAATTATTTTTATTTCATAATTTCTACTTTTATCTCATAATTATGTCTCAAGTTTTTTTTTTTTTACCTTTTATTGTAAGTCATAAGTACCTTTATATTTTAGAATTTCAACTTGTGAATTTCGACTTTTATTATAATTATGAATTAGAATATACTACTTTTGTCATATTTATGATTGTTATCATTTTGACTTTATCTCATAATTATGACTTAGTATGTAATAATCTTGACCTTGTCATAATTCTGACTTTTATCTTATTTCAATTTTAGACTTGTAATCTCATAATTTTGACATTTATGTAATAAGATTCCGTCATAATTTTGATTTACCAAACTGTGACATTTGATGACAGACTGTGATGTTATTTCCTGTTCTACACTTTTATATTAGTTGCACCACATAACTTTGATTTGGTAAGCAAGTTTTTGACATTGTAAAAAGCAATGTTTTTATTTTCCATTTTATCCCCCCTAAAAAAAACTATCAGAATGAGTCTGAATTAAGAAATCCTAACATATTCAGGTTGGGTTGGTTGAGTGTTGTTTTTGTTTTCAGACTAGAACAATCGGCCTATTATGATATCTCTACAACTGCCTTACATAGCTGCTTTGAAAGGCCTCCAGGACAGCAAGTACACTTGATTTGCATGTGGGGTGGTGCGGTAGCTGCATGGAGGAGAGTACATGGATGCCAAAACATGCCCTTGAGCTTTATTGACGACTGTTATTCAAAGCAGGCGGCAGTGGCTTAAAGGAACAGACACGGCAGCTTTGTTCTGGAAAGCGAGAGGATGGAGAATTAGTGAAACTTCTGGCAATGTTTCAAACACCCCCACCTATGTCCCGAAAGCATTGCTATCTGCCCCATTTACCCACCAAGACAGATGCCAAATGAGAAATTATGAGCTGACAGTTAAGCAAGATAAGAATTCCAGGCAAACAACTCACAGTTTAACATTATATAATGTGACCTTCTGCTCAGACAGGCCACTCACTAGTGGACCTTTAGTTTAATCTAATTAAGGCCATATAGAAACATTCATCATTTAACTAATAAGAAGAACTTGAAGAACTATCTGGTCCAGGTCAGGACCTCAAAAGCAATCTGGAGGAAAAAGCGCTCAAAAAGTTTCCCTATCAGTGACATGTTCTACAGGGCTGTCAGAAACAGGATGTAGGTTACTCTGGAAAGCTTGAAGTTAATGCACATTTTGCAGAGGAAATTCAAGTTTATTAACTGAAATTAATGGAAAAAAACTTTCCTGCTCTTGACGGACTATTGGAATTTTCCGTGTTTTTTTCCCACTGTTATGTGGTATGGGGCGCTATTGCAACTTCTGAGAGAGTACAGAAAAAAAGAAAGGCTGTTCAAAATTAAAAAAAAATTTTTTTAAACTTACTTTTTAAATACTAAACACTATACACTCATATTTTTAAACAGCATAGCCTACAACATTGAATTAAAAAATATATTTCCCCATCCTGCCTTCTGTGCTCTCCAAAGCCACGCCTCCTTCAAAACACCAACAATAATGTCAATTCTGCAAAGTGTCACGAGACGGCGTTAAATTACCTCATTACAAAAGGTAAACAACTTTTAGGTTCTTACTTGGTTCCACCTGACTGCTGCCGATTCATTTCCTGGTTGATTGTGTTGACATAGTGCACTATATCGGGTGTCGGCCATTTTTTAGTGCTGTCCGAATTCTGAGTGAACGACTTCATTCCCTACATTCGTTCACTACTTTGACCCACAATGCTCTCTGATTTTGAGCGTACATTCGATGTACACTCGTTAAAGCGCCGTTACCCAAAATCCAACGCGGTGAGACGATCGAGCGCGGAAGAAAAATAAATATGGCGGACGGCAATTCGAGAAGCGGCAACTTCTACAAATGTAAGTGTCATTTTTTGCTTAATTAGAACATCTTTGTAAAGATATTTTGAAGCGAAATGATACAGATTTATATCATAATAACTTATTATCATTGGTCGATTTTTCTCATATGTTAGTGAACTGTTGTACATTGTATACTGTTGTTTATAATGTATTTATTTACTATTATATTCTTTATAAACAAATGTGACAGTGTAGTGTTTTTGTTCTGTTATTTTTAAATATAAATTTACTAAATAGCATGACACAGGTGTTTATATTCTCTCTTTATTCTCAATAAACATGACAAATAAACAGTAATATACAATTCATGAAGCTAAACAGGACATATTACAGATGGGTATAGGAAATGTTAATGACGAAATTGTCTGCGCTGTCTGGCGCGTGCTATTAACATCAGCGTCCGAATTCGCTCACTCATTTTCGTTCACTCTTTGCTGATATAGTGCACTCAACTGTCATGCACTATATAGGGGTTAGTGAATGAGTGAACGAGTGGGCGGTTTCGGACACAGCTACTGACTGCTTTGTCGGAAAAAAAAATGGCGGAAGATCCGGCGTTATGATTGGTTAGATCGCCTGTCAATCAAACTGTTTGCGTAAGGTCTATCAGGATATGAGGAGGGGCAACCTGTAAACATATAACAAAAAGTGTTTATAAAACAATTGCTTTCCCAACCTTTAACCTTTGGCGGTCCAATTAAATTAAACAGATGTCAGAAAACATGGCTAATATTATTTTAGGTTCATTCACCTCACTGAAATTGGAATGGCGAGTTACGTCAATTGCGTTAGGAGGATACAGTGGTCCAGCATTGAACTCTAGAAAATATGTGTTTTCACGGTCCTTACGACTTCAAAAAATAATTTCGTTAATTAATCTACACTGCACTTCATACCTTGTGCTTCAGAATTGAACGCTAATGACAGACAGGGATTGCCTATGAACGTTAACTGCTTTGATTACGAGAACTGGGAGGAGCGTGTGAGAAACTGAGCCGCTTCCACATGACTATGCAGTGGAAACAAGCGAGAGCTGCAGTCGAGGCGTGGGTGAGTGGACATCATGGGACATGCTCACTGGGAATGAACTACAGCAGTCTGGAGCTTCGTCCCTTCATCCCTTCATCCCAGAGCGCACAGACGGCTGTTGCTGATCCTCACTGGACAATACAACAGCAGTGACGCTGAGTCCCGTTTGAAAGTGTAGAATAATGAGAGTGATTTTTTCAGCCAGTTGGATATTTCAAGGATGGATCACACACTTCGTTCTTGCTCTATGCACGCAGGTATGTTTTTGCAAATGATTTTGAATCGCACGGGATAAACCTGGAATTTATTATTGCCGACAAGTTATTATTTTGCATTCTGTTTACTTGAAACTTCTTGGAGTAACTTAGCCTTCCGTTCCTCTTCACCACAATGCCTAATTGCTTTATTACACCCTATTCGTTTCAGTACTTTGTTGCGAAAATGGTTTGTGTACATTTTAATATTTGTGAACGACTCGTTCTTTTGAATCGGACCTTTGCAGTGAATCGCAAACAACGGTCTGATCGCTTCGTTCGATCTGATTGAATCGGTTCTCGTGTCAACAACTAATCTGCTCATTGAACCGAGAACAGACTGCTTTTCGGAAATGTCATGTTCGTGTTGGGTGTGAAGATTTGACTGATGGGGCGAACAGTAAGCACGTTAAAAATACAATATAATGCAAATTTGTGACTTTGTTGACAGCCGGTTTTTCAACTCGTACACGAAACGGTTGGTTTTAATATATAGCATTTTTCTCAGTTAAGTGATTCATTTTAACATTGTTTAATTTTTTTTTAATTTAAGCTTAATTGTGGCTGCAAAAAAACTAAATTGGGACACCTTAATTGCAGTCAAGTCCAAATGATGACAACAGAATTTATGACTCGTTTTGTTTTTAACCGGTTCATTGAAATGAGCTGTTCGAAAGAACCGTTTTGCTGAAATGAGTTGGATATCCCATCAATGAGTCTGAGACTCAAAATTTAATAGACCTAGTCTAGACATTTTTAGGACTGCGTGGCGAATTAGCTCACGAAGCCCGAAAAGTGTTATCTGCTCACTAGGTTTTGAGACACATCCTCACTTTCCTGACATTTCTGTCAAATATGAGCTTTTCTGCACTTTGCCTTGAATTGTTGCACGTTTTGAGGGAACTCTCGTGTGGCTGAATCTGGGATTCCATTTTTTTCATGGTTTTGGATGGTCTTCTCAAAATGTGAATTCAGTTTGTGGGTTTTTGTTCATAAGGGATGTTTGGATTTTTCCGCCAAATGTAAATTTGATTCTTATCAAATGTAAATTATCATTAAATTCCCAGGTGTAAAACTCCAGCTCAAAAACTGCATTTACATATAACCTTTTTGGGTTAATTTGGCTACAGGATGCAGTGAAATTTTTCTCCCCCCATGTAAACATTAGAAAAAATATCACAATTTTTTTTTTTTTTTGAAATCAGCAAATTTTACTGATCCTTTTTTTTTTTTTTGTCAAAATCCATTCATTCATTCATTCATTCATTTTTGTCTTTCTGCGTTATCTGCTGTCCTTTCAGGTCAAAAGTTGTAACATGTTTTCTGTTGCATCACACACAGGCCTGAACTTGTGTCTGCCAGGTTGTGGAGTTCTGAAAGAAAATGTCAGTATCTGCAAACTTAATTCTAGAATTGGTGCTTAACTCTTTCAACCTTCCATACGGAGAAGTATTTTCTTCAGATGATGAACTTGACAAGTGTTTTGTTTAACTAACTTAACTCTGTTCAAATAAACGTATTACATAAAGTGATAGCTTTATGATTGTTACCTCATTGTCATATTTTTCTTTGCATTAACAGAATTAATGCGAAACAATGCAACTGAATGAACGGAATCATTAGAACTGTAGTGAACTTTTTTTCTAGCGTGATCCTGTGAGAAAAGATTTCTCCGTGACCGGTGCATATTTTCTAACATGTAATTTTTCAGGGCGTCACTGACCATGAACTTATATATTTAGTCAATGAAAATATGTTGTGTTGCCTGAGTATAGCCTTACATTCATATGTAGAGGATCAGAAATGAACTCTAAACATTCCTTTGGTTTCCTGTGTTTTTTCACATAAGTCCATCAAAAGGTAGTGGTAGACAAACCCTCAGAATCACATTTTTAATTATGTACACCATCTTAACCGAAACAACGAGAAGATTACTTTCAAGTATTCAATTTATTGTTGACGTTTCAAACTGAAAAGTGATTCATTTCATTTTAGGATTTCCATTAGACACACTGTAGTGGAAGTAAATATCATTGTTTAATAACGAGTTGCGTGTAAAAGGACACAACCAGTTTCATCATTTGAATAAATTTGGGTTTTTCTTCCTGATTTTTTTGCTATAGTGAACTGCCACTAGTTACTTGTTTTGACAAAGCTTGTTGTCATCAACAAATCTGATAAGGATTATTTCCCCCTGAATTTCCATGATAGCCATGGATTTTTCCCTCTGATGGATAAATCCATTGATCCTTCTCGCATATGAAAACGTTTGCTTCTGTGTTTGTTGTTTTATTAGGAAAATGTCTGCTTCTGTGGGTTTCTCTTTTTTGAGTCCTTGTTTTAGAGAGATAAAGAGAGCATTCATATTTCATGAATCGTCTTTTATAGTCCCTGACAAACATTATGTCTCTTCCATTTCTCACATTTCAAAATATATTTTGGCTAGAACACAGAAAACTAAGCCAGTGGTGCTGATTTGAAAGCAATTTATTTTTACAGTGCTGTGCAAATAAAGTTGAATTTGAGCAGAATTTCTACCTTTTTAAGAAGCACTTTAGCCAAGTCCTTTCCACCTCCACTGAGAGCCCAGTATGCTGAGCTTGGCTCTATTTTCTTATTCATTGTCTTTTATATGAGTGACGGCCGGATTTTCTCAGATTTGCACTGAATTAAAGGATTGCATTTAATTCTGCCCTGCTGTTAAACCGTGGAATGCCTTTGTGGTATCTGGAGGGATGTGGGTGTTTTTTTTCTTTTTCTTCCTCCGAATTGGGCAATGCCTCCCCCCATCCACCCACCCACACACACATACACACAGACACTCACACACTCCCCCACTCTCTTTCATTCCCTGATGCTTTTACCACTCAAACGATGATTATGCCTTGAAGATTCTCATTCCGAGAGCCCGTGTTTCATCAGGCCAAACTTTGTGTAGTTTCTGAGTTACTGTATAAATCACCCAGCAGACTAAAGATACAATGACCCCAAAAAAGGGGTTTAATGCTTAAGCCACACTTAAAAATGCCTGAGTGTTATTGCATCATTTATGCAATTACCAACTGGCATGTATTTTAAGAAAGATAGCTGACTTGCTTCAAGAAAGTCCATTTCACAACAGTAAAATAATGAATGGACTGTTCAAAATTAAACTGAAACTCATCAAATTTGAGGGGAAATTAATTTATGTCGACTAAAAATGTCCTTGGGACTCATTGTTTAAAAGTCATACAGAAAATTGAAGATTGCAGTTTGTTTTATATTTGAACGGTAAGAAAATATCAGCAAATAACATATGCTGGCATTCTTAAAAAATACATTTTAATAAGTTTTTTTTTTTTTTTTCATGATTTTGAAAGTTGAAAAAGAAATCTTACTGACCCCAAACTTTTGACAGGTGTAAATGTAATATAAAACAGAAAAACTTTGATTATTGCTTTGTAATTAGTTGCGATGACACCAGATCTGATCTTTTAAAACGATTTTCTTCTATTTTGTATTACCTCTCTCCCATGGTAAACATAAAAACTACTAAGATGTGATCTTTGTTGCTGCTGATGTGACATGTTGTTCAGTCCTTCAGCAAATGCTTTTATCCAAAGTGACATCACAAGCATTTTATCATCCAAAAGCCATCGTGTTTGTTTAACTGTAGTTCGTCATTTCATTTCAGGCTGGACTGGCCATAAGCTGCCAACAGAACCAGTACGAACACAGTGGGAGATGCTGCAGCAAATGTGAACCAGGTGAGCAGGAATACAGACTAGTTAATTATAGTACGGAGAACACACTATAAAAGCAATCCATTCATTCATTCAGTTTATGGTGACAATAACTGTGAGTGAAGCTGGTGTCTGGGAAAAACAAGATCAGGCTGGTTTTTCCCATTTGAAAAGCAGAAGGATGAGAGAAAGAGGAAGAGGCCTACACACACCCACATAAACCATAACCTACAATGACTTCCTTCTATACAATTCAGAATATCATCTTTTTGCAATATGTATTCACTAGCCTTGTCAATGATTAGTTGAGCAAAGTTTTCCTTTGAATGCAGGAAAATACGTTTTTGCCCATTGCAACGGCAGCTCGGGAACAATATGTCGTGATTGTGGCCATGAAGAGTACCAGCCGGACTGGAACAGTGACACAAAGTGTATCCGTCAGAAGTTCTGCGATGAGGGTCAGTGTCACGTCATGTATGTAAAGAAAGAATATTGTTTCATTTTGTATCATTTCTTAACACCTGCCACAAATGATCCTCTGCAGGTATAGGATTCAACAGCACCCGTCCACACAACCCCACCGCGGCTGAACCGTGTCGGTGCAAGCAGGGCTTCCAGTGCTCTCAGATCAACTGCGAATACTGCGAGGCCATCGAAACATGTCCTGCAGGAAAAGGAGTCGTGATGGGTGGTAAGAGCTTGTGGTGACTACACAAGAGTTCTTGGTTTGATCAGGAACATGTTTATGGGCAAATGAGAAAGATTCTTATTCTGGTGAATCTCGAAAGAAAAAAAAAACACATAACGGGATAGTTCACGACATATAAAACACGAAGGTGTGCAAATGATGACAGAATTTTCATTTTAGGGTGAACTATCCCTTTAGTAAGTTTATTCAGAAGTTTAAAGTGAGCCATTAATCACATGCCTTCTAGATAGATGAAGTGTACCCGTAATTGAGAGTGCAGTAAATCAGTGGCTGTTCCAGCTCTGTGGTTTTGAGCACAAGGTTTAGTGCCAAATGGAAAGGAACATTATAATACAGTTCACAGAAATGAATGTGGATGCAGTGTAGTTTACATTTCATCATTAGTATCTTGACATTTACACTGTAGTTAAAATGAAAAAGCATCACAAGACTTTCTATAGATTATAGGATCTATCTATCTGTCTGTCTGTCTACTATCTTACTGTCATTCTGTCTGTCTGTCCGTCCGTCTGTCCGTCAGTCATACTATCATTCTGCCCGTCTGTCTGTCTAAGCTTGATTGGCATTTCACAATATTTCCAAACCATATTCACTACATATAGAACAAAACTGAACAGGACAATCCAATTGAAATTATACAACAGGAAGTAAATAAGATGCTAAAAACAGAAAAACAAATGAGAATAAAATGAGTAGGAAAAATAAAAAGGAAGTAAAGTTGTTATCTAGCCATGATAAATAAGACTAAATTGTGACTTGCTTTTAAAGTGTTCATTTGTCTGAGTGCAAGTCTGTCGATCTATAATCCTTTATCACTCTCTCTTCATTTTAGAGACTGGCAGAGCTTCCTGTGTGACTTGTCAACATGGATTTTTCTCAGATTCTTCGTCAGCAGAATCCTGCAAGAAATGGACAGAGTGAGTATGCCTCTCTTTCTAAGCTTAAAAAGTCGATGCAATAACAGCTCAATAGGTTTTAACAACAGTTGGGAGTGTATGCCACAAAGATGCCTGTCCTCTGAGTCACACGTGCAGATCTATCCTTTAACAGGACTCATTTGCAATGTCACAGCTCTCATTCTCATTCTTCAGTTGTTTGTCTGGGGAAGGTCTCAGGCATGCTCTGTCATTTTTTAAAGCCCCCGCAGTCTTACCGCACTGTGGTATTATGATTAATTTCTCCACCACTTCCCCTAGAAAGAGCCCCTTTCTTTCTTTCATTTGTGGTTAGTCTTAGAAAAGAACATTTGGACTGATCAAATCAGAAGTGGCCAGGCTATTAGGCTGTTTTGTATTGATATGTCTCATTCTCTTCCAGTTGTAAAGCTATCGGCAAGACCGAAAAACAGCCAGGAAGCGCTAAGGCCGATGTTGTGTGCGGAGTCCATTCTCCTGGTAGGTTATATGAAATGATACATTCAAAAGTTTGGGGTTGGTAAGATTTTTATATACTTTTGAAAAATGTCTCTTATACTTAACCAAGCTCATTTAAGACCGCTCTTATGAGGATACTCGACAAAATGGGCATTTTGGCATCATTCTGTGTGGTACTGTTTGTTCAAGCAAAAGAGCTCGATATTGGGACACGTCTTTCTGTGCACTCAGTCACGAGATTCACAGAGAGCGCATTCTCGTTTGTCTTGTGGCGCTTAAATGGTTTCAAAGTATTTGTGAGAATGAGAGCGCGATCATATAATGTAATCGGATATTAACTCATGAAACTGAAAAAAATAATTACATGCATTGAATGATCTAATTTTGACAGCAGTAACATATGTATATGGTAATATAAAATGACTGAAAAAGCCGAAAAAATCAAGTTTTCTTTTGCCAAAACCCTGTCGGGCAGCTCCTGGTAGGACTAGTCTGGATGTGTTTCTTTGTTGCTCAAGCAGTTTCGCCTCTCATCCAAGAACGATAAATGATTGTGCAACAGAGACACATTTTACTAAGCCCTCTATAATGACTTGAATAACTAAGAACCTTTACAGACAGTTCTAACAAAGAAACCTCCTAAACGTCCTCAGGTATGACACCCTGGGTGCTGGTGGCCATCCTCTCATTCATCATCGTGGTATCTCTGGTTGTTCTCTTCTTGTTTTGCTGCAAGGATAAGCTGAACTTCCTCTCAGGTAAATTTTGTTTAAGGTCATGTTTGTTTGCTACAATTTGTGGTAGATTCTTGTCTATGAAGTTTAATTAAAGCTTATTCTCTGACGCCACAGTAAATCTACGCACCTGCGTCCAAAACCTGAAAGGAAGTAGGAATCGAGAGGTACGTAATAATATCTGCAAACTTGTTTCAAAACCTAGTGATGGAGAAAGACTTACCAGTTCTCCTTTCTTGTAGGAAACTATGGCGACTTCATACCACTGTAGAAACGGTCTACAAACCCACCCTTTAATCTGCCAAGAAAGGACCCCTCCGGAGTCCCTGATCATGTGTCCCAGCACCAAATTAACCATCCCAGAAATGTCGACTTGCACGGACCAAGAACAGGACCAGGACCGAGCCGAAACCTCGTCAGGCAGCTCCAGCGTGGACTCCGGATGTGGGCCGTCGTCCCCCCTGTCAGGCAGCTCTTGCAGCTGTGTGCTTTCCATGAAGGAGCCCATAGAGGTTGGAGAGAACGAGGACTGCAGTCAGCTGGTCGCCACGGGCCTGGTGTCATGCTCCTCCTGCAGGACAGGGGACGCCACAAAAAACGTGCAGGTTATCGGCCTGAAAGAGCCTCTGCTGTGTGAGAGCTGCTCGTTGGACGGTTATGTGGATCTGCAGCGCTCGCAGGAACTTTATCTGGACTACAGCAGCCCCGCTGGCAAGGAAGCCATGTCCGAAATGAGAGGTGTCTCCGGGGACCGAGCTGTAGTCGAGGGGCTGTATAGACAGAACGAACCTTGTTGCTGCAGCATAGACTCCACCACCGTTCCTCCTTTGCCGTCTGTCAGCGCGAATGACCAGGGCCTTTCACTGATCCACAGTGATGACCACAAACTGTCCGACCCTGACGAGGAGTATCAGAACCAGTGCTCAGATGCCGCTCTCACATCTGGTAAGATGAAAAAATGGTGACAAAACAAATGATGAAGTTGTCTGTGCATCTGAGGTATTTGAAGCTGTTGCTTCATAATCCAATACACAGGAATCTGTTGAACTAATTTAGCATGTTTATGACAGATTTATAGGCACTGTCGTGCCCATACTATTCCATATGGACTAAAACAGTGTGATATGGTGAAAGACTGGAAACGATCAGTCATGATCTCTCGGTAACAGTGGAGGAAAAATGCAGTGTGGCAATCATTTTGGTTTCAGTGCTTTGATCATGAAACAGATGTCCGAGCTAACAAACTGTATCAGCTGATATATTGCACTGATTTACATACCATTTCTAGATTCATATGTAAAACCTTTAAAAGTTCTAGAAAACAGCCATTATATGTTTTTAATTACTACTAATAAATTACTCTACTAAATAATATTAATGATATATATGTATTTTATTATATATAAATATATATAGTATTAATAATACTATATAAATATAAAAAACATATAAAATACATGTATATTATATATATATGTATATTATATATATATATATATATATATATTATAGATATATATAGCGAGATCAAAAGTGACAGTAAAAACAATAAAATGTTACAAAAGATTTCTATTTCAAAAAATACTTTTGAACTGAAACCTGATATAAATGCATGACTGTTTCCACGAGAAAATATTAAGCAGCACAACTGTTTTCAACATTAATAGCAATATATCTTGAGCACCAAATCAGCATTTTAGAATGATTTCTGAAGGATCATGTGACACTGAAGACTGGAGTAATGATGCTGAAAATTCAGCTTTGTCATCGCAGCAATAAATTACATTTTAAAACATATTAAAATAGAAATAAATAGTCATTTTAAATCGTGATCATATTTTTCAATATTAGTTTTTATTGTATTTTTGATTTAAAAAGTTGCAGACTCACTAGGAGCATAAAGAAAGCATACCCCCCCCCCCCCCCCAACTACTTATTATAAATTTTCTAAATAATAAATTATATAAAATTTAAGTAGTAAGTTTTGTCAAAATACATTTTTCCACTTCAATAATGGTATTTCAGCGTCTGTTTTACTCGTATTCCATCCTTTTATTAATTACACCTCTGCAAAGGAATTACATAATGTGTACACATGTAGTTCATTAGTATTATTTAGTTATTTCTTATGTAAATACACAGTAACCTGAACACTATAAAATAAATCATCACATCTTGTAGTAATAATTAGACCAAGCGTATTCAGGTCATGTGCATTCCAGTAAGTCGTGTTTGTGAAAATATGGCAGGCAGCCATTGCAAAGAGTGGGAGTAGAACATTATGGACCAGTGGCAAATGACTAAAAGATGTGTGAAATGTGAGTCATTGATAGTCTGTGTGTATATTCGGCGGAAAAAAAGGAACCGTTATAATCTGCCCATGTTGAATTTTTAAGTGGAAGGAAGCTGCTTTGTTGGTCAAAAGGGAATCGACACAAAAACAGCTTTTTTTTGGCCATGTCAGTGCTTACGTGGCATTATTAGCCTTGTTTCTAAAGTTGACTATTTATGTCGACCACTAAACATCTAAAGTAGTAGCGTATTCACACGCAAGACTAAAAAAGCACTAACCTTGTATGACTAAATAACATGGTTACATTAGTATGCAAACTAAAACCCTAATAATATTAACAAAAACCATAATAGTACATCAATGGTACTAAAATAACACTAATGTTAATTTGTCTCCAGGAAAGGAATCAATGTTTAGTTCATGGAAATATTGTGTACTATTTCTGCCACCTGCCGCTAACCCCAGTTCTGATGCGTTGCCTATTTTTTCCAGGTCAGGTGACAGGAAACAACAACACTACGTTTATCTCCAGCGGGCAGGTGATGAACTTCAGCGGTGAGGTCATCGTGGTCTACGTCAGTCAGACATCACTGGGCAGCAGCAGCAGCAGCGGCGGGACGGACGAACCCTTCAGCTGCCCGGTTCAGGAAGAATCGAATGAGGACAGCTTTCAAAGCGAACCCAAATCCAACACGAGCACAACACCACAGGCCAAGAGCAGAAACGGACACGTGGAAAAACACCTGCCCGTACAGGAAATGACTAATGACTGGTCCTGGCAGAAATAAAAAAAAAAAAGGAAAAAAGGTGCAAACATTTCCTACTGGACTGGAATGGACTTTTTTTAAATGATTATTATTGATTAATGTTCTCTGTCAACTAGAGTGCTATTTCGTGAAAAATGCTATGCATTTGTTGACCTATGTATTTATATCGTATAAATTAGGTACTACTTGTCAGCTTTGAGAGGATTTCTCTGGTGCGGATGCTAATGATCTGAGGACAGTAGAAGTCAAGAACATTGATTCCAGAATGTCTCACTTTCAGACAATCTCTATGTTGAAGAGCCAAATAAAGAGTGGCTTGGTGCAACAAGAAGCCAAACTCAGGCCAAAGACAATAACAGCCAGAGAAAGCACAAACGTAGCCACCAAAACACAAGCTTGATGTTTTTCGATGTTCCTTTTCCTTGGCCTTCTCTAGGGCTTTTTACACTTGAAATAGTTTACCCTGGGTCATTCTAAACCCCGGGTAAATGGAATTCTGGGTTATCTTTATTCACGTCTCTCATTGCTCATCAACAGTTGATCCTGGGTATTCATTAGGTGCGTTTCACCCCGCACATTCCTGAACTCCCGAGTTAAAGTCCTCATTTGCATATTTGTGGTGTCAGCGTTACTGACTGGACAAACGCAGCACGTGATCTGTTTACGTAAATGCCCTCGCATTGCGCGTCGTCGTTGCTGACTATATGAACATTTCGAAAGGTCTCTTCTCAACTCCAATTGTCTCGTTTTTCATCGCCGTTTGACATTTTTCAATATCATTCGCAGAAACGACTGTTTATTTATATTTTGCGCAGTGCTTCCATAACTGTCCAAAGCGCGTGAATGTGAGGCACGCGATTGGTTGTCGGTTGCTAAGCAAGTTGTAACATTCTAACGACGCATCATTTCACAATGTACAAGTTTGTTAGTACCCATAACTCCGGGTAAAAAGCGGTGCTAGCCCCGCATCTAAATTACAAGTGTGAAACGTTCCTTTACCCGGGGCTAAAAGAGGGGCTAAGAGCAAAAATAACCCGGGGTTAAGCGCAGTGTGAAAAGCCCTTCTGAAACTGAGCTAAATCGCACCGTACCTCATGGCAAGAACCGTTTTAGGGTGTTGTTAAATCTCAGACTAAGTTAGTAACATGGAAAGTGACAAATTGGGATTTGTGGTGTTTTTATATATATATATATATATTTTAAAACAACTTGTAAATTTTAATCATGTTTTGTTATTTATCGTGCCATTTATGTGCCGCAAACCCGACAAGTCAGTCTGACTGGAGCAGAACATGTAATCACGGACATTATTCACAAGCATTAATGTATATAGTGATTGAAAAAATCAATGTTCTGATACACGACTAGTGATTTTCTCCACCTATTACTGTAAATAAAGCTTGTTTGTATGAAAAAAAATTCTTTCCCTTAAATGAGTGTGATGGTACGAGAAAGCTATTTGGTTTAGTGATAAGCAGTGTTTATTGCTTGTGCCTCACTAACCACATGTGCGGTAAAACCTCACTATTCGAGCAAAACCAATGTTGACATAATGCCTTTATAAATAGCTGTGAATAGCTACCAGCTGTCGCGAGCTCAATGCAAACATATACTCACAAGTACAGTGTTTAGCCACATGAGGTGAGATTCCACCAAAGCCTCCTGGATGTTTAGCTTTGATTAGAATAATCACGACTCTGGGATGCAACAGAAACAAACACTGAAAATTGTTGTTGAGCTCTGTCTGCCAAAACAGGAAGTTATGACTGGGTTTAATGTGGTTCTGCTCAGGAGCCTTCAGGCACATTTTGGGGACTCGTGACCATAGACTGTAAAAAATATGGCTCGTGATTAACATGTTGAACGTTGAATTGTCCTGCCATCTAGTGGACTGCTATTGTAATAGGAGTAGGGAAATGATGCATTTGTGAGGGACCCCTTTGCCTTTCCTACAATACAAAGGCTGATTGTTTTTATTATTTTTTTTTATTCAACTTTCATAAAAACATGCAATGACATTTAACATAAGAAAGAAAGCAACAGCAACAAACAGAGATTGGGGATACAGGCATATACATGTGATCTTACATCGAACACTGATTTATTCACCTTATTTTTCAGGTAAGAGCGGGAGCTCTTGTAATTTTAATGTGTCTGGCTTCCGGTGTCATTCGCTTCCAGTTACTTTTATCTGTACAAAACAGCTCGTTAAACTGCTTGATATTGCAAACTGGTATTTCTTACTATATTAGTTTAATGTATTTTCTTAATTGTATACAATTTACTGTACTTTACTCTTCTCGTTATTTTCCCTATTTATGGAAAAAATATTTGATGTGAATATTTCGATTGAGTTCAGATTTGCTTTCAACACAGTTACCTTTTTCATTTTGTTATTTGTAGGCCTACTTTACATAAATATTGTTCAGAAGCCCTATAGGTCGTTTTGCCTACTAGTGAGCAAACTAAGACAACAGTGGTGGGCAAAAAATGAAATACTCTAGAAACATATGCGTTCACTTTTATTTTAAAAACAGTAACATGTGCATGTTCTTTTTATTACAATAAAAATGTAAATAAACAAAATAAAAGAGCCTCAAATTTTCATGGACGCTCCAGCAGTTTGAAACAACTTGGAATAAATAAACTACTTCTTCATACACACACACACACACACATACATACATACATATATATACCACACACATGTTATTATAATTTTTCTTAAGTTTATTAATCCACTTTAGCTAATTGAATATGACGGCTATTATCTGCAGGGAATTGGGAATTTGGGGGAAGCCCACTGAAAAAGAGCTATTCATCATTCCATATCCCCGTGGTCACTGTTAGGGTTTCAGTGATCCTCATATGTTACAGTCATGTCCAAACAGATCATGTGCTATCAGGTGGTGGGAGAAGCCCAGGTTTGGACACAGGTGCTCCTCTGGCTTGGCTGGAAACTACCTGATTTTTTCAAGATGAAAAATTGAAGCCATTTCCCACCATTAAAGATCGAACAGCACTCACTCACTGGGATTGGTGTGTAGTTTTTGGCCATTTTAAGGTTCACTCAAATCTACTGTGGTTGCCCAAGGATGTTTATGTGAAATAAAACAGCAGTGCCTTTGACAAAAAAATACCGCTATTGATTTAGAGTTATAAAGAAGGAAAGTTCTTTAAAATCAAGTGAAACAGTTTTTGCCAGTGGGGATCATTTTGTGTAAGATTTTCCTGGAATATCTTCAGTGAGTGGAGCCAATAGGTCACACTCACCGCTTTATTTAGCAGCGTGGTCTTTCAGATATATTAAGCAGCATATAAAGCGAATTAATTTATTTTGCATGCAAAACATGATCAATTTGTTCTGACCCCAGGAAAGGAAAGGGGATTTTCTGTCCTCCTTTTTCAAGTACAAATGACACTCGAGTATTTATTATGACACTCAGTATCATGAGAAGCTTTGAAAAAGATCCTTCTTGCTGGTTCACATGTAATGAGACTTTTGAGAAAATGAATGTGTTAAGGTAAGGGGCTTTTTATTCAATCAGTATAATTAACTTTATTCATATATATATATATATATATATATATATATATATATATATATATATGTAATTATGTATTTATGTTTAATTAATCAGTATAATAAACTTGATTAATAAAAATGTAAATATATATTGTCATGTATTATTATTATTATTATTATTATTAATAATTATACAGATGTATCTATTTTTATTTTAAATATTCTGTGTAATTAAATTGATTAATAGATTTTGAAATATATATTAATTTTATTGCTACTACTACTACTACTAATGTATGTGTTATTTTATCACGCTATCATATTATTTAATAAAATAATAATTATGTTTTATTGTATTTATTTTATTTAATCAGTATAATTAACTCGAGAGATATTGAAATACCATTTATTGCTATATTATTAATAGAAATGTATTTATTTTTATTTAAATTTATTATTATTATTATTATAAGGAATTACACAAATATGCATATAACAATAAAATGTATTAACATTTACCTTGTAATATTCATAAAGAGTAATAGCTGACGTCTTTCAAGAATGTTAGTTTACCACTGTCTAATTCCATTTGTCAGAAATTATGCTATTAAAAATGTTTAAAAAGTACAATCAATAACTGAATAAACTCCTTTCAGAGGGCTTTTCACCAAAAGCTGGTCATCTGATATTCGGTTAGATGGAAAAACTGCCATAGTGACTGGAGCAAACTCTGGGATTGGGAAAGAAACTGCGAAGGACCTGGCAAAGCGAGGTGAGTACTGTAGCCAAATCGACACAATGTGCAAAAACACATCGAGTCTTCCTTTCATATTAAAGGCACAGATGAAATATATTAAATCTGACTGCAAGCATTGCCATTTGATCTGATATGTAGGCCTATCCAGAATTTTGCTCGAAAGAATGTACTAGTTTTTCAAATAATGGAACAAAGCGTGTCATTAATCCCGAGGCGCACGGGTGATCCTGGCCTGCAGAGACGTGGAGAAGGCTGAGCAGGCAGCCAGCGACATCAGCAGAGACGTGGAGAACGCCATCGTCGTGGTTCGGAAACTGGACCTGGCCGACACAAAATCCATCTGTGATTTTGCTGAACTGATTTACAACAGTGAGTTATGGAGAAGAGTATTTTTCAAAATAATATATATATATAATTGCCAATATGCTATGCATCATATTTAATTCTTATATGATCTCTAAAATAGTTGTTTTATTCTGTTTCAGCTGAAAAGTCTCTTCATTTGCTGATTAATAACGCTGGAGTGGCAATCTGCCCGTATTCCACAACAGCAGACGGCTTTGAGACACAGTTTGGAGTCAATCATTTAGGTTTGATGAAGTGCACTAGACATTCTCATTCTTTCAAACCATATCAAAGAATCCTTATTTGTTGTTTAGAAGCCATAGAGATTGTTCACACTTGACATGTGATGCATGACTCCTTTTCTTCTTCAGGACATTTCTTTCTCACGTTCCTCTTAATGGATCTGTTGAAGCATTCAGCTCCTTCTAGAGTGATTAATGTCTCCTCATTGGTACACCCCATGGGAAAGATCCACTTTGAGGACCTGAACAGTGAGAAAAGCTATCATCCCGTGAAGGCCTACGTACAGAGCAAACTGGCCAACATACTTTTCACACGAGAGCTCGCCTCGAAAGTGGAAGGTAAGAGCCGGTTTGTGATCTTGCATAAAGTGAGATCCAAAAATCTGATTCCACGTCGAATCTAGGATTTATCTTTAATGTTTTGAAAATCTGTAAAAAAAAAAAAGGAAAGCACATTTAAGGGGGACGTTCACACAGAACGTTTATGTGGAATGTTTTAAAGGTGCAGTGAGTGATTTCTGAGAATCATCGACACTGTTGATATTTGAAATCAACCCAAACAAACACACCCCTCCCTTCATTGCTTCGCCCCCGAAATGCACCAACAGGCAATACTAGAGTGGATGTGTCTTTAGCAGAAGCGAAGCAAAATAAAGCTTTGCGCAGATGATGAACAAATGACAAGGAACACTGTAATGAATTACTGTAAAAATTACAGCATTATTTTGTAATAATACAGCATATTGCTGTAAACTGCAATGCATTCTGGGGTCACGTGTTGGTTTGACTCAAATTTACAGAATATTGCTGTAAATTGACCCTTCGTCATTTAAAAAAATACAGTTATTTACTGTAATCAGAGAATACAGGGAAATTCTGTGAATTAAATTACAGTAACAATACTCTAAATTTTACAGTAACTGGCGGGCAACCCTGCTGCCAGTATTATACTGTAAAATTTACAGTAATTTTTTAAACAGTGAAGAATAAAAAATGAGCAACTAAAAAATGTTAGTTGCCAGTAGCATGCACCCAAAACCAGTGTGCAACCACAAGCAACCTCTGTGTCCATTTACAGGCGCTCCCGCTTAGGTCCCCAGCGCTGGAACGTTTCTCTAATATTGGTATCATAACCCTTCATTTTCCCGTGATTTTCCTCTGAGCTTTTCTCTTTTGTAATGTCTCCCAGCCATCTATCTTTCTACAGTCTTTCTTCAAATCTCCCTCTTGCTAATTTTTACTCCTCCCCTATCGTGAGTGGACACGCCCCCTACAAGTGTGTTGTGGTGTTTGGTCCGATCCACTTTCAACAGCATTTTTCAGAAATCGCTTCCTGCACCTACAAAATATGCTAGATGGACACCTTCAGCCGCTGCGTTCGCAACTGTTCCAACATTCGCAACAAATGCGGTGCTCAAGTTAAAAGTTGAACATTAAAAGTACATCTCCAGAGAGTTTTTCTCATTTCACTGTTTAATGTGTGCGCTTTTTTGTGGCTTTTTCTGAAAGCTCCATTTTGAGGGGAAAAAAATCAGAATTTTGAGATATAAATCCACAATTACTAGAAAAAAAGTCTGAATTGCAAGTGTATTCTCTAAAATTTGGCTTTCAAGCGAAAATAAGTTCAACTTAAAAAAATGTGTCTCTAGACCTTGTGATAGTTCTTACATTCCACTTCTACATCTCACATTTTAAAAACAAAGACGGCTTCTGTGTGAATGCCGCTCGAGTGTCCAAGATAATCGTTCCCCTTTTACTTTCAGAGTATGACTAAAAGATGACTGAATCTTCATTTTGGGCTGAACTATCCCTTTAAGGAGATCATATGTGTCAGAGGTAGACGGGCAAACATTCCACTGAATGCGTTGCTAATTCATCTGTCTGCTATCCTAACATGATGACTGTCCCATGTTTTACCCACAAACATTCATGAAGGCAATCTTGTGAATTTTTGTGAAAATAAAGCGAGGTTAGCTTTTCATTCTTCTAACTGTAGCTCATGATGTAGAGTGACGTTCAGCCCTGTTTCTGTGGCAGAGATGGGAGTGAGTGTTTATGCTGTGGATCCGGGCCTAGTGAAGACCGATATCATCAGGCATCTGAAGAAGTCCCTGCAGTTCTTTGTGAAGACATTTGGTTTCCTGATAAAAACCCCTGCAGAGGGTGCATGTACCACCGTTTACTGTGCCGTTACTCCTAACCTGCCCACTGGAACCTACTACAGGTTTGTCAAAACTACAATACTGTAGCCCTCATAAAATAATAATGTTTCGCATAAGCACGATTGCTTTTTATTTTACACTAGTGATGCTAAATTTGGCAGCAACCAAATTAACTGCTCTGAATTTCCTTGTGCTACTGTGCTGTGTTTAGTTTCTCTCATGATCTCTTTACAGTAACTGTGCCATGGCTCCATGCTCCAGGGCTGCTTATGACGACAACACTGCCAGCAGACTGTGGGCTGTCAGCTGCCACCTGCTGGGGATTCGTTGGAAATGAGAAGATATGACTCCCACCACAGCCTTATTTCACACTAATGCCGTTTTATTATAACCTAGTTTCAACAGCAGCCCTACCGAGCCCTCTCTGTTTTCATCTGTTGTACTGATTTAGTGATATTTTGGGTGGTATTGATTCAGAGATACAAGGAGTATTGACATTTAAAGTTTAAAAGTTTCTACCCTGCTTAAAAATCCAGCAGTCTTTGTTTTGCATGCTGGGACCAGCATAGGATGCTGTTTTCTGGTTTGCCGTTTCAGGAGTGCTGATGTACACATAGACATAATAATAAAATACATAGACGCCCCATTGGCCGCTTTGGAACGTTGCTGCGATACGTCAACGCGTCCGCCATATTGCTGAAACGAAAATAACGTTTACATTTATCAGCCGATTTCAGTGATGTAAATGGTGTACAAAAAGTTCCATCTCTATTTTCTTAAAACCTCGATAATAGACCAAAAAAATATTTGTTTTACTAAGGAATAGTCAAAGCTCAGACTTGTCCTGTGTTTGGCTGCTTTATTCTTGGACAAGAATTGTGAAGAGGCCCATAATGAGATCATTTCAATTTTCACATTAAATTAAAAAAATTCTTATTGTGGAAAAGGCATTTTCTGTCTTTTAACCCATTTCGGCTTCTCTTGTGTTTGACCACCATTGTGAAAATGAAGCAAATCGTCAAATAAAAATCACACATGCTGCTTTCTGTATTTTTATAGCGCTAAAATGATACAGATCTTTATAGAAAGATACTCCAAAACATACAATAACAAAGATAACTGATGGATCCTTTACGCTAATACATATGATATGGTACAACTACAGTTCAATGCAAATAGCAAATAAAAGATAAAGTGAGAAGTAACCCGTGAATAGTTTGTTGTATATAATATATACGAAATAGTTTATGTAGAATACAATACAATATAGTCAATAATAAAGTGTATAATATTGTCAATAAACAGTTCACAGCAAATAAAATTATATAATAGTATAAATACAATAATATAATATCACAATAATATACTGATAATAGCATATAGTATATGTATAATACTAATACCGATGGTTTAGCTCCGTCCCTAATCCTGACAGACCTGTCCTGCATAACAGAGAATTCGCTTACGGAAAAACCTTCCCTTACTATAGCTACTTCCCACCGTCTCCTCAACTCTTTGCCTCCGGGAAACCTTCAATGTGTGAAAAAAGTAATTCACAAAACGTCAGTCACCTAACCGAAAAGTCGGTTTTAAGAAAAGATGCATATTTAAATTTCACGAAATTTAGTTTGTAAAAATAAGATAAAATTCGATAAAAATCATTTAAACTCAACTTTCACAGCTAATTAACGACATCGCTAGCTGTTTTCTGGCTGACTCCAGGGGCCAACTGTTATCAACATAATTATATAATGACCAAATACAACCAGAAACCAATTTTCTGTGAAAGGTTTTTCTCCGAGACCAGTATTCAGTTGTGCAGTGATTTGTACAGCCCCAAGCAACACACGAAACAGGCACTTTTCTCAATTCCAGTTAGGAGCGTTAGGGAACGGGGTTGACCTGCACAATATGGCGGCGCCGTTGACGTATGATCCAGAGGCCAATGGGGCGACTCTGTATTTTATTATGTCTATGGATGTACACCAGCTCAATTACGCTTGAGAGCTGCAGGAATATGTCCAAGCTTTATACCTGCTCAGTTAATCATAAACCAGCCTGGACCAACATGGTGATTTATGCTGGATTTTTCAGCAAGGTATGAGATTATTTAAACACGCTACATAACTTTCTTATTTTACACAGCTAATAATAGTTCAAGAAAGTTTATTGTCATTTGAAAATGATATGGTCAGCCATGGTGCAGAACATGTAACAAGCCAAATACTACACACTATGCCTGGTAGAGACAGTAGAAACCAGTGGCGGTTCTAGACAATTTTTACTAGGGGGGCCAAGGGGGGGCCAGTGTTTAACCAGAGGGGCACATTAAAAATGGTAACAAATTATATTTAAAGATTATTAACTTCTTTACTTTACAATCATATAAACATTTATTACAACATTGTACAACATTTGTACAAGAGTGAGTGCAGGTGCAAAAAAGGTTCATTAATATTGATGATTATTATCAATGATTTTGTGAAGGATGATGTGACACTGAAGACTGGAGTAATGATGATAAATTCAGCTTTGATCACAATTACACTTTACTATATATTCACTTAAAAAACAGTTATTTTACATTTGAATAATATCTCACAATTTTAGAGCTTTTTTGTATTTATAATAACATAAATGCAGCCTTGGTGAGCAGAAGAGACTTCTTTCAAAAACAACCAAAATAGTACCGTTTCCAAACTTTTGATTGGTAGAGCATATCTGCATGTATTTCAAAAATGTAGGCCTAGAATTTACTTTAAAAAAAGAAACATTAGATCCATATTGACAATATTGATTTCGTTAACAAAAAAGGACGCTATGTCCTTTCCTCGTTTCAAGATAACTATCGGAAGAAAAAAAACGTGCATTACATTTCGTTGCCTAACCATCCCTCCCCACTTAACACGGGCAATAATAACCTTTTGATTACTTTACTCAAATGTATGTTATCGCAATGCAACAGCCAAGACAGATGAAGTTACGTGGTTAACATCACAACATTGTGCAGGAACAACCAGTTACTTACGAGATACGAGTCACTTACGCGGCCGGCGCCCGCTCTAATTTACCCGTGTCGAACGTTCCGTCACGTTAGTTCCGCTTTTGGCGCTCGCGTGTAAAATCATAATAAAGTCATAATTCATTTTTTATTTTTATTTTTTGGTCAGCACAGGGGGGGGGCCACGGGGGTGGCCATGGAAATTTCTACAGAGGCACGGGCCTCCCTAGGCCTCCGTGTAGAACCGCCACTGGTAGAAACAAATGGGAAAGCTAAATCATATTGTGTTAATGGGATAGAAATGTTTTGGAATGGAGTTCCTAAAGGGGATAGAAAATGATTAAATTGGCTAATATTAAGTTATTAGGGTATAAGTATTAAGTGCAAACGAGAGCAGAGAGAAGAAGATGTAAAAAAAAAAAAAAAAAAAAGTGCATGTTCACTGAACGATTTACTGTCACTGAATAAAGTCTCTCAAATGACATTACTTCTCTGAGGTCAGACAGTGTTCCGTGTGTTGGAAATAGTTCGTAACAGTAGACTGACACAACGAGGACATCTAGTGGACACATGGGGTCACGGCTTTGGGGCAATTTGGCTCCTTTTTAAGTGGGTGACGTAATTGTATTGTGTGTTCTGGTGACGTGTAGCGGAATGTCCAACCTTGCAAAAGAGATTCAATTCAACGAAGCTGCCTTGGAGTTCAAGGCCATCACAGCGGACGCTTCACGCTCTTCGTCTTGATCTCAGACGCGTTTCATTGGCCAGGGGACAGAGCTCTGGACGGGCGGGGCTTAGATACAGACCGCAAGGAAATATCTCATTCATAAATTACACAGGACACTAGATTAGAGCACTACACTGTCTGCTGAGAGGAGCCAGCCAATATTGGAACAATGCACTCCATAAGGTAAGCACACTTGCCATAGTTGAGTCTGCAAAACTGTCTTGGTACAACTTTTCTTTGTCTTCTTTTCACCAAAGTGTTCATAACTGGAAAAATGAGATCCAAGACTGTTCTTAAGCAGTATTTTTGAAAGCAAAAAACAATATCATTCTTTACCATATACCATACAATTTTGGATTATGAATTTAAATATAGGAGAATAGGGCTAGTTGTCACACGAGGAAGCTGAGATTTTGAGTCATAAATCCAGTTACATGAATGTGTTTTAAAAATGAGACTTAAAACCTTCTTAAATTCAGTTCAGTTTTGGTCAAAACAATGATCTGATATTTCAGAAAGTTTTGCTTTGTGTTTATTCTACTGTAAGAAAATCCTTTAATCGATAATTTACACACTGCATCTGAATTCCTAATAACACTGATATAACAAAAATCACCGGAGTAAAAAGTGTGAAAACTAGCCCTGCTCTCGCATGCTGCTATTTAACTGTAGGTGTTCACTATTATATATAAAAGGTTTGCTCTGTAATCAATTCCAGAAATTTCTTCTGTCGTCAGTGGAGCTCTTCTGTACGTCTCGATGATAAAACGGTCATAATCACAGGAGCTAATACAGGCATAGGCAAAGAGACGGCGAGAGACCTTGCTAGAAGAGGTAAGGAACTAACAGAGCCCATTTTAGTTTTCAGGACACTACATCTCCACTCGTTCTTGACCTTAAAAGGAAAATGCTGAATGATTTGATTTGTTCTGTTCACAGCACACGCTGTGAACGGCATCGACTGCCAACCTGTTACGGGACAAACCCATGCCATGTGTGATGCCACTCTAATTAGAAAGGGGTATGGGGAGGTTAGCTGGAATAATTACAATCTTTCACACTGCATTTGCACCATTGTTGCAGTTGACAAATTTATTTTGGATCCACATGATTCTCTTTACAGTTTTTCTCAATTGCTAACACACAACTCATGAAACAAATCTCCATTTTCTCACAGCTATAAACGCAATCCCGTAACCACGCACCAATTCGTACAAATATGCTTAAACTTGCACGTCAAAAACATTCTCTTTTGTCTGAATCAAACTTTGGCCTAAGATGACACACGAAACCTAACAAATACACATATTACTTTCCTGCCCAGTGAATAATAATAAACTTACAAAAACCTCTTATTATTGGGAATCTGGAATGATTTTGCAACGTAAATGAAAGAGTGCAGATACAGTAAAATACAACAATGAGCTTTAGGGAAATGAATCCTCATTACACTACTGTAAAGTGATCTGACAGTGGATGAAAAGCATTAGAAAAGTTCAAAGATCAAAGAAGTGAATATGAACTTGGTATGCAACACAAATACAGTACAGTAAAAATCTTCTGCACCAAGTTTCATTACAGTTTCTGTATTCTATAGCAGTTTCTTGGTCTTCTGACTTTTGGCTACAAATAAATTTGTCAATCACAAGGTTGAGAACATGTGCTACAGTTTACTGTACATAGAATAATGAAATACCCCTCATTATACTGTGTGTGTGTAAGTAGTATAAAAACCCTGTAGATGATTCTTTCAGCTCTCTCCAGTGTACATAATGACATGTGGTCTTATTTATATTATATATATATATATATATATATATATATATATATACACACATACATACATACATACATATATATATATATATATATATATATATATATATATATATATATTAGTTAATAATTATAATTAGTTAATGTATTTTAGTTATTAGTTATTAGTTAAGTTTGGTTATACCGGTGTGAAATGAGGGTATTTTTGTGTAAATCATTGCAGAAATCATCATGTGAAAACAGTTAAAAATGAATGAAATGTTCCAAGAAATGTGGCTTCTTTGTATTGAGAATAGTTTGTGAAACTATGCCAATTGAATCTGTTTTAGTGTGTTAGTAGTCAAAGAAAAACTGTAAAATATTGTATCAAATCAGCATAATCTGGGACTAAAATAACAACTGCAAGGATAAATCGAACTCAGTATCCTAATGTCAAATGCGATACAATTAAAACAGCAAATATTTCATCTTATAATAAGCGACAGGCTCTTGGAAGCTTTGAATGCATGCTGATAAATAAACGACAGGATTACAATACTATCTGCCAAAGAGATGTAAAACTGTACACTTTCCCACATGGACCCGCTGAATTCCAACAAAGAAACTCTGACGCTTGCCAGCCAAATTGCTCTGAATAGTATAATAGACGTTCTGCACAGTAATTACCAGGCAAACAGCTATTGTGTTAGCTCATCAACCTTACGTCCCAGTTTAGCACCAAAATTAATTATTATGCAAGGACATTTCACAGCAAGGAAATATCTGCTCTGGTTTTTGACCGAAAGCACATTTCTACCAGCTTCTCTGTGATGTCCTCAGGGGCTCGAGTCATCATGGCCTGTCGAGACCTGGAAAAAGCAGAGGCAGCCAGAGAAGAATTAATGGAGGATTCTGGAAACCAAAACATTGTGGTGAAAAAACTAGATTTATCAGATACCAAATCCATCAGAGCATTTGCAGAACTCATAAACAAGGGTGTGTAAGACATCTGATTATTACTTTCAATGCATTTTGTATGTATTTCCTTGGAGTAAGGAAATGAATATAGTTATTGTATCAGTAATATATATATATATATATATACACTTTTATATGAATAGTATTGTACAATATTTATGCAATATGCTAATTGGTCTTTATTCATATTTTTGTGTTTTAGAGGAAAAGCAAGTTAACATCCTGATCAACAACGCTGGAATCATGATGTGCCCATATTCAAAAACTGCAGATGGCTTTGAGATGCAGTTTGGTGTAAACCATTTAGGTACAGACTTTGTTATCTTACTGTATGTTTAACATTATGAGTTCACATGGAAATATCTACATATTATTGTCATAAATTGAGGGTGAAATAAGGGTTTAAGCGGGTTTTAAATTCAAAGATAACGAAATACTCAGGATTTCTCACGAATAACTTATGAACAGAAACAGAACAACCATCAAAAACACGGATGAGAACAGACCAAGCGCTGAGCAAAACAGTTTAAACGGACCAAGTTAATCAAAGAAATCGATATCAGGTGTAAGTCAGTTAGAAACCAAGGAGACACACAGGAACAAGGAAACAGAAAACAGAGCAAACCAACTCAGTGTATGTTTTCTCTCAAACACAGAGAACCCTGTAAAACATTACAGAACCCTGACAAATATTATATTATTGTCCTAAAGCCAAAATGACATCTGAAATCGTTAACATTTCACGAAAAACTTATTTTGCTGCCATTACTGAGATGCACTCTTTTTTGAAAGAACTTCAAAAAGTCTCTTATGCTTAGCTAGGCTGCATTTATTTGATCAAAACAGTTATATTGTTTTACAGTAAAAACAGTTATATTGTGAAATATTACTACATTTTAAGGTGACTGTTTTCTATTTTAACATTTTATATGTAAAATGTCATTTATTCCTGTGATAACAAAGCTGTATTTTCAGCATCATTACTCCAGTCTTCAGTCACACGATCCTTCAGAAATCATTTTAATATGCTGATTTTATGCTCAAGAAACATTTCTGATTCTGAAACAAAACAGTTTTGCCGCTTAATATTTTTGCGGAAACCATGATACGTTTTAGGATTCTTTGATAAATAGAAAGTTCACAAGAACAGAATTTATTTGAAAATTAATTTTTGATCAATTTAATGCATCCTTGATGAATAAAAGTATTCATTTCTCTCAAAAAGAAAAAAAAGTACTGACTCCAAACAAGTGTGCATGTAGATACGATCTGTACATCCTACATCCAAATGTCGAAACAAAAGCGATTTTACAAATATCTGCGGCAATTTCAAATTATTTTATCAATACATTTTTGATCATAATCCGCATTTTGTTGTAGATGTAAACACTCATTATGACCCAGGAAAAATTAAGACTAATAGTAAAATTAGATTTCCTGTATTGACCAGTAAACCAAGTAATTTAGTCAATAAAAGCGACTTCTTTCAAATTAAGCACAAATTGTGCTGTGTGCACAAATGGGTCATAGACTACCACCATGTATAATGCGACCTTGTTCACACAGGAAGTCTCAGACCTCCGACCAGTTTGGAGTTGTGACCCTCTAAATTGACAATGCGTGCCATTTAATTGTTTATGAGCGCAAGCTGGCTTCCTGTTGGAACCTAAACATTCACGTATAGTACACATTCTTCACATATACATCCACTTCCATCCATTTATTGGGTAATAGGGGGCATCAGCAGTATATGAGGGACAATGAAAGGTCAAACAACCCTGACTATTTTTAACTCCTTCAAACTACCAACAGGTCATTTTCTGCTCACCTACCTTCTGCTGGACCTCCTCAAGAGATCAACCCCCTCCAGGATCGTCAATGTGGCTTCTGTGGCCCATACGTGGGGCAGCATTCATCTGGATGACATAAACAGCGAGAAGGGTTACTCTCCACGGAGGGCGTATGGCCAGAGCAAACTAGCTAACATCCTCTGCACACGTTCCTTGGCTAAGAGACTGCAGGGTATGTGACCTTCATAACAAGGCAATCCATGCCAGGCTAAACATGATCCTTAAGAACACAAACTAAAGTCTTGTTTGTCTTCTCTATCCTGAACACTGCTTCATATGGTACTCGAATAAGAAAAAATGTACTTGGTTATGTCCATTGGGAATTGATTGGATCGTTGGATCGTTGTGGTTTGTTATTGGTCGTTCTCATGTGAGTGGCAGGTTGTCCCGTCCTTGAAGAGAAAAGAAAAGATCTCGTTGCAAGATGGAGGGGAACTTATTTTGATTAAAGATGACATGGACGGATAAATCGCTTATAATGTGGCAAAATTCCACAGAAAAAAACAAGAATTGTCCATTTTTGGTGTCATGGTGACTTGAAATTTCCCTGTGAGACTACATAATGTCAGTCAAAACCAGCACACACAGTGGCAGAGGAAGGCGCTCGGTCAGAACTGATCTCTGTGTTTGTCTCGGTGTTCTTCCTTAAGGATGAAGGATTGTCCTAAGCATGTGGAGAATGTCTTGTTTTCTGTGCTCGTCACTGATTGTCATTCAAACTCAAGATCTAATCACAGATGACCTGTGATCTGTTCAGAATAGCCACACAGAGATCACAAAGCAGACATTCAGCAAGAAATTCATATGAGATTCTATAATGAAGAGAAGGAAATACCAAAAGTAATTCTCACTAGTAATTCTAGTAAATTCTCGATGTGCGCCGAGACTTATAGATTCTGAAGGAATTTTCTGTTAAACTAACATGCAGATTAACCATGACAAAAATGGAAAAAACTTCTATAATACTGTTTGAATCAATAACCATTTTATTAACGCTTTAAAGCCTACAGTGTCGTATTTTTTGGTATAAAACTAACTTCTAAACTGTCCACCTTCGGGTCTTAGTACACGTGTCTTTTAGCTGTGAAGTTCTTACTGATGGAGCGTTTATTTGTACATCTCTCAATCATCATTGTTTTGCACTGAATATGTTTTGCTCCCCATATCAGAATTTAATCTTACCTTTTTGGCCATATATATATAAACTTTCCCTTCTGTGAGCTCCGTATTCTCCTATATCATACATTATGAACAATAAAAGCCTGATGTATCAAATATGATAATCAGCAAAAAACACATGCAAACATTCTTTAAGATTCTTTTTGTCTAAGGCTTCAATAAACTGTTACACATTTCAAAATGGATAAATGAATAAATAAATAAATTTGCAGTGAATCAAAAATGTAGAACCAGTATTGTCTGATTCCTGAACAAACAAATCTGTCATTTCTTTTAGTGAAACTAAATCAGGCTGTGAAACAACAAAGTGCCATGAAAAAATACAGTTTTATTTTTTATTTTTTTTGAATAAGGTACCAATGTTTTCTACTGTATTGTGGCCATAACCACGCATGATTTCACGTACCTTAGAGTAACATGAAAATGTCACAGGACATTAAAGGGATAGTTTACCCAAAAAGTAAAATTACCCCATAATTTACTCACCCTCAAGCCATCCTAGGTGTATTTGACTTTCTTAATAAAGGTCAATAAAGGCCTTCTGAAGTGAATCGATGCATTTGTGTAAGACAAATATCCTTACTTAAATCTTTATAAGTAAAATAATGAGCTTCCAGCGCGACAGCCATAGACATTCAACGTACGCCTAAAAAGCGTTAACCTCTGTGATGTAGCACACAATGCCATGCCATGTCGTACTATCCTGTGTCCTGCGTTATAACGCGGAATACGTTATGTTATCATGTATTATGCCGCAGAAGTTAAAGGATTAGTTCTCTTCTGAATTAAAATGTCATGATAATTTACTCACCCCATGTCATGCAAGATGTTGATGTTTTTCTTTCTTCAGTCGAAAAGAAATTAAGGTTTTTGAGGAAAACAATCCAGGGTTTTTTCTCTGTATAGCAGACTTCAGTGGGGTTCAATGGCTGGAAGGTCCAAATTGCCAAAGTATATATATATACTTTTTAACCACAAATGCTCATCTTGCACTTGTTGTCTTCTTCTTGTTCTTGTTCTTGTATAGAGTGTAGACTCTGCTAAGTGTATTCAAGTATATTCAACAATTCATTCAAACTTTGACCTGTGTGGAGGGCAGTAATACACTTAGCAGCTTCTACACTGCTGAAATTATACAAAACGAAGAAGAACATGAAGAAGAAGAGAGCTAATGCAAGACGAGCATTTGTGGTTAAAAAGTATATCTTGTTTTGTTTTCAGAAAATGAGCAATCGTTTCTCTGGATAAGACCCTTACTCCTCATCTGGGATCGTGTGTAGTGCTTTGAAGCTGCACTGAAACTGCAATTTAGACCTTCCACCCATTGAACGACACTGAAGTCCGCTATACAGAGAGAAACCCTGGAATGTTTTTTCTCAAAAACCTTCATTTCTTTGAGGGTGAGCAAATTATGGCGTAATTTTCATTTTTGGGTGATCTATCCCTTTAAGTGTTGCGATATTTGATTCCATAACTTTACCATGGTATCACCGCAATGCTTTTTATGAGGGAATTTCCTATGTAAATTTCTCTAAAATTCTCTAAATTTCTCTAATCCAGGACTTAAATCTATTAAAACAATAGTTTAAACGATGTTCCTAATTATCATTGGTTTAGTTGTTTAATGCAGGTGTGTGTAATCTGTCAACTCTGATATTGAAATATGGTCGTGTTCGTAGGCAGTGGTGTGACTGTGTACTCCCTCCATCCTGGTGTGGTGCAGTCAGAGCTGTTCAGGAACCTCAGCAAGCCAGTGCAGATCGCAGTCAAGGTCTTCAGCCCCTTCACAAAGACCACCGTTCAGGGGGCCCAGACCACCATCTACTGCGCTGTGGAGCCAGAGCTGGACATCGAGAGCGGAGGATATTACAGGTGCGGAACAAAGTATTATTTGGGTTAAACATTCAAAAGATTTTATCCTATAGCTTTATTAATGATCATTAATATCACGTGTCATTCCTAAACCTGAGGATCTTTGTTTCCAGTGACTGTGCCCCGGCACAGTGCTCAAGAGAAGCTTCAGATGATGAAATGGCTCAGAAACTCTGGGAACTCAGCTGTCAGATGCTCAGCATTACATGGGACTGACGGAGCGCTCCTCGTGTGACACTCTCGTACGAGTGGAATGAAAGCTTTTGTACTAATGTCATAGATAATGGAAATGGTAGTATTCATACAATGCATGACTGAATCAGCACTGTTTTATATTGTACATTGTATACTCTTTTTTTAATGCCCTTGGCTGTGCTGTTATAATTTCAATAGACATGATATGAATTTAAAATGTATTTTGGTCTATTAAATCTTTTTATTTTATGAATTTGCATTTGTTTTTTTTGTTTTTTTTCATGGTATTTGCCATCTTATAGCATGGTGGTGGAAAAATATGATATAGTATTATAGGCTGCGTCCTCTCTTAAGTAGGTTCTTATTTTGAATAAGTAATTACTTCGTGACCATTTAAAAAAAATATGTTCTATATAGTATGAATGTGTGTAGTATGAACGCTACCTACCAGTGTCGGTTGTGTCTCTTCACCACCATTCACAAATCCTCTCCCATGGCCTACTGTGAATTCGCATACTTCTTTTGCTACATACTGTTTTTTCTCGCCTGCTGTATTGTAGGGAAGTATGCAATTTCAGGCATGCCATAATATTTTTTACCCCGTGTCCTTTCGGGGGCTCCGTAGAACGCGAAAGGTTGCATGCAATGCAAACATTTTGCGAGCGAACGCAAAGTTTCTTGGTGGAATGCAAAACACTTGCGAGAAAACGCAAAAGCGTTGATATATTTTTTCCCTCCTTCTCATATTATTTTATCGCCATGTCTGTACATCAGCACAAGAAACTACAAGAAAAAGCTGTTAAATATATTTTTTCCTCCCATTTTATTGCCTACTTTTCGTAACCCCGTTACCTTAGGAGCTCAGTAAACTTAAGCCTCGCAATTCTAAAGAATAGATTATTTGTTAACGTTAGTTAAACTGTTCATTTTTAGTTCCTATTCGTAAATGTAATATATATATATATATATATATATATTATATTATATATATATATATATATATATATATAATATATATATATAATATATAGCTACTGTAAGATAAAATAATTTGGATATCAAGTATTTCAAGAAAGCTTTGAGGTTAAGCAATGCAGCAGAAAATGCTGAATCCCGGGTGCCAAGAAATGAGACTAACACAGAGTGCAGTTCAATCATTGACACAAAGTTTATTCATTGTCCAGGGGTACAGATATAGGTAGAAAACAAGAAGTAAAACCATTGGTTCAGCAATAACATGTACATTTCAGGACTATGCGCTTGCAATCACATGATGTCTGAATTTATCTAGGGGTAAGTGAAATTACACAATGTCTACAATCAGAAAAAGAGAAATCACATGATGTAAAGAGACAGAGCACAAGATGTTTCTAGAACCTTACAATGGCCACTTTAAGACAGAATGTCTTACTTTTGGAGCATCATTGTGCACAAAAAACTTGATTATTGTGTACACATACACTTATAGCCTTTATTTTGGTGTGAACAGATATAGCACAATTCTGCCTGGAAGTTCTTCTGACCTTACAGCTACATAAGCCAGAAACGATCCTCACAGGCAGACGGATGGATCGACGGCACAACGTCGAGGATGCTTTAGCTCTTCAGTAATGATGATGTGGACAAGTCGCTGCGCTCTAAACTCCAGTCGCTAGATGGCAGTGAGCACGCCATTGAGCGCAGGAGTTTTGCGCTAGTGCGCATGCGCCGCTCTTAGCGCTGCGTCAGTCTTTCCGCAGTTAAATCTACGTGGCGTAACATCCAGCGGACTCGGTTTGTTACATCCAGCTGAACCTCTGCTTTATTCTTTAATTTGCCAACACATGTAAGTTTCTTCTTGTATACTTCTCGTCTTTAGTCATTTATATTGGTATGAAGTAAAGAATTTCGCTTTAAAATGAGGTTATACCGTGTGTTTACTGAGGACGTGTTTGCTGTGACCGGGAGTTTCAGGGTTAACAGTGTTTCTGACTGATCACATATAATCACTTTTTTTTTTTTTTTTTAAATGCTTCAGTGTTATTTGTGTGTGTTCTGTTGAGTTCTAGATGAATTACAGAAACATTTGCAGCTGTTTTTATCCAGTGAATTACTCAAATGGGTTATTAAAGACGGTTTAACAACTGGTTCCCTTTGAGAATATAGCTTTAAATCTCGCTTTTCCTGTACTTTGGTTCCTGGGTCTGAAAAGTATTAACTGAATGATGAAATCGACTTTTTTTTGGTCAATTCGTTCGTCTTGAGACTTCTGTAACACACGGTTTATGTTCTCTTTCATGTGAGATTGTGTTTTGTTGTGAGGTGAGGACGTTAAGATGGGATATTAATGCTCTGTTTCTCTTTCCAGCATCACTTCAAGATGGATCAGGTCATGCAGTTCGTGGAGCCAAGCAGGCAGTTCGTCAAGGACTCCATCAGGCTCGTGAAAAGATGCACAAAGCCAGATAGAAAAGGCATGTTCAGTTCATTGCCTTTTAAATTAATAGATTTAAGCATAACAGAATTTCAGGATGAACTGATGTTTAGAACTCAAATGCCTGGTTTCAAAGACGAGGTTTAAGTATATTCCCAGAATAAAATGTACATGTTTTATAACTGAAAGCAACTTGGACTGAGAGTTCTTAATGTCAGTGCCATTGTTTTGTATCAAGATGCACGCCAGCGATGTTTAATACCCATTTATTAAAGCTACTTCGAGTTAGTTCACCCAAAAATGACATTTCTGTCATTAATTACTCACCTTAATGTCGTTCAAAACATTTAAGACCTTCATTCATCTTCAGGACACAAACGAAGACATTTTTGATGAAATCCAAGAGGTTTTTTTTGTCTCTCACAGAAAGCTACTAAATTACCTCACTCTGAGGTCCAGAGAAGTGGTAAAAACATTGTTAAAATAGTCCACTTTAATGTTATGAAGCAATGAGAATACTTTGTGTGTCAAAACAAAATAATGATTTTATTCAATAACATAAAATGTGGTAATTTCATTTTTGGGTGAGCTAACCTTCTCTGTGAAACCAAGCTATATTCTTTTGTGTGTGTGTGGCAGAAACAAGCTTGCATAGAAAGGCAATGTGAAAATTAATGCTGGGACATTTTCAAATTTCTTCTTTTACAAGCCTGTTTTACAAGTAACTGTTTTAAGAGACATTAAAATAGCTGACTGTTAATCTTCATTTGCAGACTGTATACAATGTATGAGCATATTTAACGAGTTTTTTTTTTCAATAATGGAAAAAAAAAAGCTTAATTAAATAGTTTTCCCCACTGCTGTCTAGAATTCCAAAAGATTGCCATGGCAACAGCGATTGGATTTGCCATCATGGGCTTCATTGGATTCTTTGTCAAACTCATCCACATCCCCATCAACAACATCATTGTGTAAGTAATACAAACTTACCAGTGTAATTCAGACTTTTATTGCTAGAATTGTGAAAATTAGGTTACAAAATCATTAATCTCCCGAAATCTAATACAGTATTCCACTACAGTGTATTTAAGATGTGCAGATTGCCTTGTGAACTGATGCTTTGTTGCATTCACTGTTTGATTTGATTTACTCTGTGATTAAAGCAGGATTGTTGTGGTTTCTCTTGTTAATAGTGGTGGTTGAACCAGCTGCACTGTGAAGCCAAACAGACCTCCGGTTACCTGACGCTGTTGGATGATGGACTGAAAGCAAGCCTTTGTACAAATTTCTTTTTTTTTTTTTTTTTGTTAGTGTTAACATTTATATTTGGCTGTGTTAATAAATCAAAGATTACACTACTCAATGTCTTCATTAATAAAAGATTGGTGCTGAAAAAAGGCACTTTTTAAAGGCTTGGTGCGGCGCCGCTTTGTTCACAGTCGTTTAATTCCCATGCTCCATAAAAGTGGCTTGTCTGTGGTGACCATCACAGGTTTTCTGCCTTCTTTGGGGTCGTGATCCTCGTAAGTGTTGGATGTGCTTACAAGCTGTCCAAAAGCCAACATCTGATTGTCTAAAAGAGGAGACAAAAGAGAAGTACGGTTTTATGCACGTCCCAAATAGTTCAGGTCTTTTAAAATATCAAAGATTTCAACATTAAAGGTGCAGAGAAGGGTAGGAAGTGGAGAGTATAAGGGGAAAAAAAAAGTTCTTTGTCTACAAGTGTCCACCAAAAGCTGTGAATACGCAAATCCGCCCACTGTGGTTTTAATTAAATTGGCCGCCCGAAGCCTCTCACCAAACCCGCCAGGGGTGCTTGTGAAAATGTTCTAATGAGTGAAGCGAGAGAAAACATGCCCTTGCGTAACCTGGTGGGAACGACACTGTTTTCTCAGTCTCTGGGTCTCTTATTCAGTTGAACTGCTCACTGGAAACCCCGAGCAATGGCGGTGCTGTAATCTGGGTGCCAGACAGTTCAATGCCTCTCACTTCAATGGCCCCAGCCATCCAGCAACAAAAGAGTACATTTCTCTTGATCACTGAGCATTGCTATTCCTTTCAGAGAGACCCAGGTGCCACTCACAAAGGAGTTATACCTGTTGGCTGGTATGTGACCAAATTAAGATCCCTTAAAATATCAGACACTCTTGAGTAAAGTCATTTGAAGCCATTGAAGTGGAGGGAAGAATTTATTATATGGGGCACCAGACTGGTTAAGAGGCTATGGTAATTCTTCATGAGAATCATCTCATACCGACTTTGGAACCATATATTCTTCACTATTTCTGCCACACAAAGATATTGTGTAAATATTAAGAGTAATAGGCGAATATTCTTTCCGAACTTCAGTTTCATAGACGTTTCAAGAAGTCTGAAAGTGAGATCATACTGACCCCCAGTGGCAAAACCACTTTTGTTTGATTTAAATACTGTATATTTTATGGTAATTAGCCACAGACGAACAAAGTACTGAAAAACTATACTTTGTAAAAGATTTATGCAATATCTGTACTTGAGCCAATCTATAAACAACTTTAAATGTTTTTCTTAGTTTTTAGGTTGAAGTAAAACATTTACAACATTTCAATTTTGATGCAAAGTGTAAAACAACCTCCTATATACACATATTTAAGGAGGTTGTTTATATATATATATATATATATATATAAATATACACACACATATACATACATGTATATATATATACATATATATACATACAAACATACACACACATATACATATATATATATATATACACACACACACACACATATCTATATATAAAAAAGGACATCACACAAAGTCATGCACAGTGTGCCCTAAATTAAAATGATTATAAACTTCAGCTCTCCCTATTCAAAATTCAGACCCAGAAACTTCTAATTGCTTCTGCTGAGGAAGACTTAATTCCACTGAATAGTAAATACGCATAAACATTAAACACATGAAAATTATATTTCCCCTAAAATATTATCCGGGCGAAGCAAGAGAACGAAGTAAACAAGGCAATAGCTGAAGCTGGATGAGCTGTTTTACTCCGAGGCTACTGAACAGACTTCAAAGTCTAAAGAAATATCACCGGACTTCAAAGGCAGCATGACAGGAGGAAAAACAAGCAGAGACGACTGACTTCAGTCTGTCACAAGTGATGAACTATTCACAATGGCCTTCTCCAATTAATCAAGCATATCACACTGATAATTAAGTCAATTTCATACAAACAATAGCTGGAGAGATCTAAATATGGATAACCTTGATTGAACTTTGCAATTAACTTGCAACCCCCGGTTGCCGATGTTTAACAGAAGCACATTTAGTGAGTAAAGGAGCAGTATTTTTCATCAAACAAAACCTAAAGCTGTGACTGGTGACATCTTGCAGTTCATAATTTGACCAGTGGTGGCGACAAAGCACTTTGAAATGGTGTTGGCTCTGCCTTGTTCATTCTCGGCAATACATCTAAGCTCATCTCTTTCAAAATGCTGAAAACAGAGGTGCCTTTCTTTCTTTTTTTTTCCTTTCAATTTTTCTTATATTTCAGTTTCACCAAATTTGACCACATTTTCAAAACACCAGTATCTAAAAGGCCTGTGAGACGCATTTTTGTGTAGAGAAGATGGAACACAAATGATCACTAGTAGCAGTGGGGTTAATCTCACAAAGCCTGTCAGGAACCGGTCATATTTCATCATCAAATTAAGTTAATTAATATTTTCATTTCATTAAATAAATATATAAAATGAAGCTTCTTCTTTTTTTTTTTTTTTTTTTTGCATTTTAACAATTTACCTTCCAATCCAAATCCTCTTAGATTTAATCAAAAATGATCTTAATTTGTGTTCCGAAGATCAAAGGTCTTGCATGTTTGGAACAACATGAAGGGGAGTAATTAATGACAGAATTTTCATTTTTTTGGTAAACTAACCCTTAACTGAAATGAATGAATGAATGAATGAAAGAACGAATGAATAATTCATTAAATAAAATGTAAAAATAAATAAGCTCTCATTACTGTAAATAATATATAAATGTAATATGTAATATGTAAATACTATTTATGCATTATACTTATACATATAAAAAAAATCTAAATTAAATGTAAAAATAAATATGAAATAATACGCAAATAATTTATATAAAATGTATAGAAATACTCTTTTTATGAATTTAAGAAGTAAATTTCATTTGAAATTCATATTTATAAATATAAGTTATCATTACTATAAATAATATATATGAACAAGATACCTGCTACAAGATACCTAAAATGAACTGAGAATTTCAACAGCAAGAGGGAAGTCAGATCAGCAGTCTTTAGCAGGGGTTAAATGAGATCCCTGACCTCTCAATGTTTTCTTCCTCAAAAGTATGCTGACGAGTCACAGATGTGCTGAACGGTGTGCTGTGGAGGTATGTGCGGAAGCGGATGAGAGGTGGACAGACGGGCATTGAAGGCAGTTCACAGACATGAGCAGAAACTCTCAGCCTTGAGTGAAACACTTAGAGCCAAGTCACATTACAGCAGCTTCATGAAACCTCTTCATGTAGACATACTGGAATATAAACAGGCATGCAGAGGCAGAGAGGCCGTACATTAATATTGATCTGCTTTCCTTACAGTAACCGTAATTGATTCCTGTACCAAAGCATCTATTATACATTTTGTTGAAATATAAGCTTTGCTTTTTTTGTTTTTGAAAAAAATTCTCTTATGCGAGACTACATTTATTTAATCAAAAATACAGCAATACTGTGAAATATTACAATTTTAAATAACCGATTCCTATTTCAATATATTATAAAATGTAATTTATTCCTCTGATGCAAAGCTGTGTTTTCAGCATCATTACTCCAGTCTTCAGTGTCTCATGACCCTTCAGAAATCATTCTAATAATATATTTTCTTATTATTATCATCAATGTTGAAAACTGTTGTGCTGCTTAATATTAAAAAATAATAATATTGAAAAAAGTGATGTATTTTCTCAGGGTTTTTTTTAATAGAAAGTGTAAAAGAACAGCATCTATAAATATAAAAGGAAAAAAAAAGTCATTTTTTATAAATATATATATATATATATATCACTTTTTTTTTGCTTTTTATATCATCCACTAGGTAAAAAAAAAGTGAAGTTTGATCAGCTAGAAAAGTAATATCACACTTCAACAAACCACATAATTTAAGGTATCATTCATATCTGTCGCACAAACTGTGCAGCGCAGGTCAAGTTAGGTTTCAAATCTTTAACCCTAAGATTGAGCAATAGTAGTGATGAAAGTCTTTAATAATACGTTTGCTATTTGCTATTGTCACTCCTTTTGTCAAATAGCATGACCAATATTAAGGTTTGAAGAGTTAAGGCTTTAACACAAAGCTGATCCTCAGTGTATCCAGGAAACTTCATTAGCAATCTCCTCAGTTCGATTCCGATCGATATCTGACACTGCGGCAAGAGCAGAAATTAATGCGTCGCTGTTATTGATAACAATGAAGATGTTTGCATGCGGTAATTGCATTTCCAGAACCAATGTACTTCGCTTAAGTATCCAATATTTACAGAGCAAATTACATGGAGTCCCAGAGAGGAACCGAGTCGAAAACCCGCTATAGCCATGGGGCTGAGTCACAGTCGATAATTTTGAAGCAAAAATTGTACTTTTATGCCCCAAAAACTTGTCTTGCTCTGTGCTTATCGTATGAGGTGAGGTGTGCTGCTGTACGAGCCATCTGGTGGGCATTGATAGCGCTTCTATTAAATGTTTATGGCTTCATTGGAGGGAGGTTACAAGGCTGAAGCGACGACACAATGCTAATTCGACCTTCAGATGAGAGAGGCTCTGCTTTCTGCTTTTCCCATAAGAATATGACAGTTTGGAGCCCCGCAGTTACATCATTTCCTCCAAAACAGAGGTGCTGAAGTGGCGTCTCAGCAACAGCCGTCATAAAGCGCCGCAATAAAAGCTAGAAACGGCAACGCAGCTCGAATGCATGCAGAGAAATGAAAATGTTTCAGTCCTTTTGACGTAAACCACTGTCTGAAGAGTGCAGGCTGAGCCAAGGTTATGCATTCATGGTGTTTCAAAGTGAAAACACCTCATTGAACCTGGCAGACAAGCCTGAATGAATTACAGTCTAATTCATCCATTAGTAAAAATTGATTTTGTCTGATATTTGGATTTGATAAAGGGTATCATCCTGCACTCAGCTGTTCTTTCAAATGTCTAAGAAAAACATTTCTTATGAGAAAGAAAATGTCTTTATATGAGGAATAAATATGACAAAAAGAAAATTCATAAACTTATTTTTTGCACTTTAGTGGAGGACGCAAGACCTTTTGAGAAGATGATAGAGAAAATCCACACATAAAAAATGGAACAGGCTTGTTTTTATAGATATCAGGGTGAGAAATAACTAAAGAAACTGACATCAAGGTGAAGAAAACTTGATTTCTTTAGAAAATACTATGTTGCTGCAGTTGGTTTGCCAAGGAGTTTAGTTATTAAGACATTGTTACAAACACTACCGTTCAAACGTTTGTGGTCAGTAAGATTGTTTTTTGTCCAATGTTCACCAAGACTGCATTTATTTGATAAAAAAATATTTTAAAAATACAGTATAAGAACAGTAATATTGTGAAATATAATATAATATTACAATTTTCCATTTTAATATATTTACAAATGCAATTTATTCCTGTGATGGCACAGCTGAATTTTCAGCAGCCATTACTCCAGTCTTCAGGGTCACATGATCTTTCAAAAAAACATGCAATAATATTGTTGCATGATATGCTGGTTTGGTGCTCAACAAACATTTCTATTATCATCAATAGTGAAAACAATATTTTGGTGGAAACCGTGATACATTTGATCGAGATTCTTCAATAGAAAGTTCAAAAGAACAGCATTTATTTGAAAATCAAACTTACTGATCCCAAACTTTACAACATCTAAAGGTGATGATACACTAGGCAACTTTTTGAGCAATGTTGCAGGGCAATGTTGCTTGGGAACTTTCTATCTGGATACTTTAGATCAAAATTTGCTGCCCATTCTCAATGGGAAAGTGCCCAAGCAACATTGCTCAAAAAGTTGCCTAGCGTATCATCCCCTTAAGAGTTAAAGCAGGACAGGAATTGATGTATGCCGAGTTATTTTGATGGGGCTTTCTTTTAATCTTTGTTTAGTCTGTCAGTCCAAGTATGATATTTTGTGTATCCGATTGGAATCTGATCTAAAATTATAGACGTCCACACTGTGTATCGCGACTGTTCAGATCCGATTAGTGTGTCCTTGGCGCTTTTTCATTTTCCAGAATATCTGCATTGGTTTCTATGCCAATGACGTTGCGTTGGTAAGTGTACGCCAAAAACAACAACCGAAACATGGAGGCTGTAATGATTGGCGGGTCAACGGAATGGGATCCAAAGGTAAGCTTTATTATCAAGCAGAATGGTCTTAACAGGCAATGGTCAGAACAGCAGCAAACAGGAATGTCAGAGGAAAAGCAGAGTCGTAATAGTTAGACAGGAGGGTAGATCGAGCCAGGCAGCAGGCAAACAACAGTTCAATAATCCAAAGCAGTAAATCCAAAACGACAGGCAGAGAACAATCAGAGAACGGGCAAAAACAGGCAGAATCAGGAACAGGAAAACAAACACGGGATATAGACGCTCGGAATTGACCACGGTTAGCAAATCAAGACTTTGGGATCTCTGTGTGTGTGAGTGGTGCTTAAATAGTGACAGATAATGTGTTGCAGCTGGCTGGGGTAATCAGTGACAGGGTACAAGGCTACTGGGAAATGTAGTGCGCGGGTGTGAGTGAGTGTGTGACATGGGTCAGGTGTGAGTGCAATCAGTCTAGGTGTGGAGGCTTCTGGGAAATGTAGTGAAGAGTGACTGAAGTGGGAGTGTATGTGTGTGAGTATGTGAGAGTCCCGGGTGGAGTGCCCTCTAGTGGTTATCACGGGCACTCCTGCTGATGATCATTACAGAGGGATTTACAACACAGATATTGTCTTCTTTACAATAAGAAAATGTGTAGCTACCGGTGCTGGACTACTGCGTTATGATGAAGCAACGGCTGCAACATAGGAGGCTGGTGTGAGCGGCTTTATTCAGTGCTGTCGTCTTCGCCGGTCTCAAAATATGTCTCAGGTATATTTGCTAATTTCTGCCTTTCCGGCACTTTGCCAGAACACGGCTTTGTTTCCGCAGCGACTTTTGAGCGTGTTTCCTCTAACAATGTCTGATGTTTACGTTTTACGTTGCATGAGAAAGTCACAAAGCACAGGAAATCCAATCAGAGCAGTCAGACTGAAAAGGATTTCCAGAAATACGATTTGAATAGGATTTCAAACCACATATGAATGTAGTTCGAAACGGATTTGTAAAAAACAAATTTCATGTGACTGTTGGCCGATCAGACTTTCTAGATATGCACAAAAATCGGATTAGGACTGACAGTCTGAGTGTAGCCTTAATGACAGTAGCCATCTCATTTCAAAAGCAGTGTCCTTCAGAGGTCACATTTGTCAGTCCATATACATCACAAAGGATGTCTTATTTCAGAAAAAAAAAAAAAAAACATTACAAAATTGTCCTAGTAAAGTATAAATTGTTAATTGCTTTGGAAGGTAGTGTTCAGTTTACTTAAAAGAAGCAGGTAGCTCAAGCAAAAATGATTTTTTTTTTCCAATAGTAATTTACTCATCCTCATGTTGTTCCATACTTGTATAAGTTTCTTTTTTCTGTTTAACACAAAAGAAGATATTTTGAAGAAAATCAGAAACCAAACAGACTCTTCGGAAATCAATGGCTACCGTCAACTGTTTAATTACCGACATTCTTCAAAATATGTTCTTTTGTGTTCAGCAGAAGAAAGAAACTCATACAGGTTTGAAACAACATGAGGGTGAGTAAATGATTTTAATTTTTGGGTGAACTAACCCTTCAGTGATGTATGCTGCCATCAAATACGCCCTCTAGAGGACACAGCCTTGGAAATGAGACACAGCTAGTGATTGTCGCAAAAGATGGATGTGTTTTGGATAAACCACCTCATTACTTCCAGGTGATGACGTCACAATGAAAAGACATCAAGATTAAAAGAGGGTGTGAGTTCTGAACCTTTTCAAATCTAAAGCAGCTCCTAGAGTTGAGTATTTACTCTGAAAAGTGCTGTCAATGTCATTCAAAGCACTTTTATAAAAGCAGGACTCCAGTGATTGTTTTAAATGTCTTGAACCGGATAAAAGGGGCTCTGTTCCGTTTCTTTAAACTCACAAAACCACTAACGCCTCCAAAGCTTACGCACACAGAAGTGCAAACCGACCCATATTTGTAATTTCAAAGGATTTTCTTCAGCCCCGGGCTCTGATTTCTCGACTGCCTTTTGACATCCATTGTTTTTTTTGATCCTGTCTCACAGCATCTCAGATGCCGTGTTTTTTCTTCCCCTTTACACAATTCCCAACCCCTAAAAGCATCATTAAAATTCACAGCAACGAAGTTGTGTCTCACAGGGCTAAGGAGCACATTAGCGAAATGGGAAAAGACACTTCTGGGACTCCTACAAGCACGAGTCCCTCTGAAGTCATTCTTGCTGGGGATTCGCCCCGCTATCCGTTTGACAGCTTAATATTAAAAAGCTCTGCCCGCTTCCCAGACGCTCTAACAATCAGAGTTATGGTGCGCTTTAAAACCTGCTGAGTCATGCTCACTTTACCTTAACAGTGAGCATAATGTGGGATTGCATTTAGCCCAGTTTGAATTACTGTCATCGGGCTGCGAGCGTGCGTGAGAGAGAGAGAGAGAGAGAGAGAGAGAGTCTGCTATTTCCTGATCTGAACAAAACCTGTCAGCCGATTTTTGATGGAACTGAAGTTCTTTCACCACTCACAGTCATTCTGATATGCAAATGAGAATGCAGAGCAGGACGCTTTGTCAGGCATTGTTCCATTAAGAGACCTGACATCTTTCAAGACCTCAAAAGAAGCTTTCTGTGCAGTGGGAAGACCATTTGTGCCTAAGTAATTGCATCTACGACACCTTCCCCCGGATTTGATGTGCCACAAAATAATGACACATAATTTCGGTTAGTTTATTTTGTCAGTTATAACTAGTATTTATCCTGTTTTGCCCTACACCCATGCAAGCTAATGGCATTGACTAAAATCTCCAAGCTACTTGGCCTAACCAATGGCAATGTATTGATTCACCAACACGTGTGCGCTTAGTATTCTTTGATCGCTTTCCCATGTGATCCCGTGAGCCAGAGAGGGCAGCTCATTTGTTTTTATTATTGCCCTTGGCGGAGAGGTTATGATTTCAGATAAAATGATTGAAAACGGTTTTCACTCTGCCTGAACAGGTACTTTTTACCTTTCCTTTCCTGATTCAACAAAACAAATAAGATTTTAACAGTGTTGTTAATGTTAATGAAAAGTAAAACAAAAATAAAAAAACTGAAGTAAAAATTAAACCAACTTAACTTAAGAGAAACTAAATTGCAATATATCCAAATTAAATAAAAATATAAACAAAGAAATGGCTGAAAATTCATTTTAAAATCATAAAACATGATAAAATATAAATAGAACAGAATAGAAGACTAAATAAACTAAAAAAAGAAATATGTGAAATAATACATTGAAAGGGCATAAATAATTAAAATAATAAAAATAATATATTATTTACCCCTAAAGTAAAATTTTAAATCTTCAAAACATTCACAAAATAAATAAGTAAAATATCCCAGAAACACATGTGTGTAAGTGAGCATGAGTTTTGAAATACATTATGCAGCTGATTGTGATTTCTAAAGAGTTTGGCATTGAGCGGTTTTTAATTAAAATCAAAAGGAACGATTCTAATTACAAAACAATCGCCTTTCCTGGGTTTGACTTTGATCTGCACTCCATAAATTTTCATATATATTATGACAGTTTGATTAGCATCTCCACCAGCAGCCCGAAGTGAAGTATACAGAGCAGTTTGATCATTCATTAGAAAATATTGAATTTCATTCTTGATTTTTAACAGATGACCTGGAAAGTCAACCAACTGTAGGGTGATTACGGCAAACCTGCTTTACCTCCAAAATCCTATAAACCCATCAGCATAATTTGATCCATGAAAACGTCTTTAATCGGCTTTTCAATTCCCAAAGTATGGTTAATGTTTTGGGGAGCACAGACTGTACTGAAAAGAGGGTTACCACCATCATTCCAGAAACAGAGATTACAACCAGCCTTTTATAACCACGACCCTAAAAGAAAACCTTCAAATGACCCTTTTAAAAACATTCCGCGTGCTCGCTCCGTCTCAACGGGACCTGTTGGTCAGATCGCACTATAAAGTATCAAAGGCCAACCTTGCCGTTATCTCCTCCCTCAGCTTTTCTCAGCAGACAAAACACTAAAATCAATGAAGTTGGGTTGTTTTGGCCTCTATTGACAAAAAAGGACTATTTTTAGAGGACGCATCAGAGAATGAAAGCCAGAGAGAGAAACAGAACACTGGGTTTTCTTGTCCATCGCAAGAGCAATAGAGTCTAAATTCCAGTGGCGACCTTATAAACCAGCCTTTATACTTTCCAAAGAAATTATGAGTGGTGTTTGCCATTGAAAAGTTGGTTGCTTACTGGTCCAAGTTAAGAGTTCACACCCAATTTAGTCCCTAGACATGTCTCAAAAAGCCACATAATTGGAGATATCATTTGTAGTTCTAACATTTTAACATTTTATATGTAATTTATATATTTTTCATATATTTCACATTGTTGCAGCACCTCTCTTCCAAGTCTGTCAGTAACACTCTGCTTAGTTCCTGTCTCTATGAAGCCCCTCCTTCCGAAAAAAGTACAGTGTGCTCAGATCGGTCAGCTGGACTAGCGTGTTGTGATCGGTCCACCGCTTTGAGCGTGTTTCGCAAATGCCACACGCCTTACTTAACCCCGCCCCCTTTTTGTGTATGGTTGGGTGGGAATTATTTACATGAAGAATATTGTGATCTGTACGTTGCTGGGAGAAAACTCAAGACTATAATCAAGGTGTTTCAGGGAGTTCAGGGAGTGCTTACGGGTATAGACAATAATGCCTTTTTGAGTGGACTTTACGTTCTGTAACGTTGTATACCTTTTTCATGCTCTAACAGCAACATCACACACTAAAAAAAGTAAATGCAAAACGTAAAAAAGCAATACAGGTCCACTTTAAGTTATTTGCACAAATATATCAGTTCTGTTTTTGACACCATTGATCATGAGATTCTGGACCAACTTCAGACCTGGGTTGGTCTATCAGGTCCTGTCTTAGACTGATTCAGATCCTAAATAAGCAACAGGGGATACTGTGTTAGACTGGGTACCTACACCTACAGGTGATTTATAATTTCTTGTGGTGTTCCTCAAGGCTAAATTTTGGGTCCTCTGTTCTTTAACCTATACATGATTCCTTTAGCTGGTGTAATTAATCAGTACAATATTTAATTTCACCAGTGTGCAGATGACACGCAATAGAGAGCAAAAAACTGTGGACGTCACATAACTTTCTACAGCTAAACAAAGATAAGACAGAGGTACTTGTTATTGGTAATGACACATGGAGAATGTTTATTGCTCTACATCTTGACTCTCTATCACTAAAGCCAGTAATCAGGCCAAGACCTTAGGAATGATGTTTAACAGTGACTTCAGTTTTAAAAAAACATATTGGCAATGTTACTAAAACAGCATATTATCACCTCAGAAACATTTTCAAAGTACATGACATTCTTTTCCCTTCTGACAATGAAAAACATGTTCATGCATTTGTTACGTCTAGACTTGATTACTATATTTTTGCTGGGCTCTATTAAACATGTACAAAGAGTTCACAATGCAGCTGTACGAATGCTAACTTGCTCTAAAATTAGAAATCATATTACCCCTTATGCGCTGTTGGATTTCTGTGTACACCCGTTATGGAGCGGGTCAAATTGTCCCTAATTGGATTAAATACAATTCCTCAAAAATCGCACTATGAAAAACAACAAAGATTCAGGTACAAATTGTAAACTTTTAATATCAACTTTTGTCAAATATTCCAAAAAACACATATCTGAAGATATGTTTTTTAACCATTTTTAAAAACAAAAATTTGAAAATAAACAGTACATTTTTAAATACAATAAATACATTTTCTTAACTTTTTTTTTCTTAGAACATCATAACTGAACAATTAAATGTAGCTGTATAATGAAAATATGTACTTTTCCTAAGTTGGCTGTTTTGTAAACTCATTTCATAAAGTCAAGTTTCTTCTGACATGATGCTTTCTGGATATGAACTTCACACACATTTTTCTGTATTGAAATAAGTGTGGAAAACCTCATTTTTTAGGACCATAAGGTAGTAACAAAATAAAATAACAAAATATAACCAAGAAATGTTATTATTTTGGGTCAGTAAAGTTGCTTTAGAGCGTTAAAATATGCGAACATCTCGAACGTAACAGTAATTTTGTTTGTATATGTCAAAAAACACCAGCATGTTGAAACTTTGCATGCGTGTTCAGGATGATAAATGAGAAAAAGTCACACAATATCAAGAAAAAAAAACATAGGTTAACCAGTATTTCAAACAACTTGAAAATCTAAACGGGTCAAATTGACCCGTAACATAACACAAGGGTTACTCTAGCACTCAGATGCCTTCGCTGGCTGACTGTATCATTTAGAAGTGAATTCAAGTTCCTCTTTTAGTTTTTAAATATCTTCATGGAACCGCCACAATACACCTTTCTAATTTGTTGAATAAATATACTTCAGCAAGATTGCTCCAAACATCAAACAGTAATTTGTTGGTTGTGCCAAAAACATGCCTAAAAAGAGTCCCAAGCTATGGAACTCTCTTCCTGACAACCTAAGAGCAATCGACTCACTATGCACTTTTAAAAGGGATCTCAAAACACATTTGTTCACTAGGGACTTTCCTTGATTTATCCATTTTCTATTATGTGATTTTAGTCATTTTACTAATCTTATTTTTGTATATTTCTCTTCTGTAAAGCACTTTGTAAACACCGTTTTCAAAGGTGCTATAAAATAAAAATTGACTTACTATCTGACTGAGATTGCTGAAATCGACCGAACTCATAATACATCATTTATCAGTACGCGTGTCAGAGTATAACACATCTCACAGTCTCACCATGGAGATACTCCAAAACTCCACCTACAAAAACAGAGGTTTTGGTCTTGGTAAAATATCACCACAGCATGCCGTGAGAATAGCTGCTTGTGTGTCCATCTGTGCGGGGAATATAAATCCTCTTTTGTAAACGGCCTTCGTTTCTATTTTCTCCCCAACACTCTCTCATTTCCTACGTGTGAGCTTGCACACATTCAGAGACGGCTCCCATGTGTCTCAATTTCCTCTTACATCTATACTAATGTTTTCAGCCATGCACCCCCTGTCTACACTGGAATGGCTAATGCTTGCATGGTTTTCCTCTCTGCGGTCAGTCCCTGATGCTGGTCGATCTGCCGGAGATGGAGTAGAAGTATCTGAGACCCATTATTCCACGCGAATGAGCATCATGACTTCCAACCCACAATCTCCATGTTTTCTGCTCTAGAAGGGGTGACAGATGAACTGCAGCACATAGCGACTCGAGCAGTGAGAGAATGGGTTTCTTGTCATGTACACAAATGTTGTGTTTGTGTAAATGTATGTGTGTGAGGTAGGGCTCAGCAATACATTTTTACCTGCCCACTACATAAAATACAATACATTTTATTTTTAGCAGTATGTCTTTATATGTTTATAAATAAATAATAAATTATAATTAATATATTATAATTATAATTATTTATTTATTTATATATATATAAATAAATATATATATATATATATATATATATATATATAAATAAATAATATATATATATATATATATATATATAAATTATAATTTATTATTTATTTATAAACATATAAAGAGATGCTGCTAAAAATAAAATGTAATAAAATATATATATATCCATTGACATGATGCAGAAGGATCTTGCATTTCTTGACAGAACACAGCTGACTGTACATTATGCCTTATTACACAGCTACTTAATAAATGAATACTGTTTTGAGTTGAATTATTTTTTTAAATAACTGATTATTTTATTATTAGTTTATTATTTTATACGGCTAAAAAAATACTTTTTTTAAATCTCATTTTAAATATGTAAATAATTAAATATTTATTTATTTATTTTAAGTAGCCATGTGATAAGGGGGATAATGTACTGACCCCAAAGTCTCTCTCCCTGGCCCCAGTCCAGCAAACCACTCTTCCTATTGAGGACTCACTTCACTTCACTTCCCCTCAGACAATCTTTATTCTCTTCTTTGAGACACTGGGAGGCTGAGGGAAAAGCTAAAAAACGAGAGCGGGAGAGAGCACAAGAGACAAGATGTCCTTTCATCTACCTGTGATGAAAAAACACTAAATAGATTCTGCCCTTCAGAGGTCTTTATGGTAATAACTAAAATCTGACAGCAAAGCTATAAATGCCCGCTTTAACCACAGTAATCACAATAAATATTCACATTGACCGATCTTCTGTAAAAACACCCAACCGACAACTATTCTACATCACCCTGCTGAGAGGTTCATGGTAATTTACCTTAAAGGATCGTAACACGGTTTCAGTCTGGACGACATTCCAGATCTATCATATGGTAAACACAGAGCAAAACGGCATATTACAGTATGTTATAAAACTGTGTTCCACCTTCAAGGCCCTTATAACTAACAGAGACAATCACTACTGTAGCCGCTTTTGCTGAAGACGGCATGGGAACAACAAATTTGAGAGTTATATTATAAAAGGATGTCTCTTGATTTCCTGTTGGGAAAGAAATGACATAATCCAAGATAGGACTGGTTAAAAGAAAAGAAAGTAATATTACTTTCACCAGAAACAGTTAGTGCCATTAGCTTTCAAATGGTTGAAATGTCAAGCTTTTGCCCATCCGCTTTCAGTTACACGAACTCACGCTGAGGCGTTCTGAGAAGTCGCACAGTGTGACGTCCTTTAAAGATTCACACGAATAGAAGGAAAACTGTCCGCAACCCTTAATTTTCTGCTTCCACTACCTGTAGATTTAATACTTTGTCCCTCAACAAAGAAACACAAATACAGATAAAACCCATCAATGTCAATGGCTGTAAAGCTTATTTGCATTGTACAAATTTTTCCTTTTTTCTTTTCTTTTCAACAGAATTTTTAATAAAGGGTTGCTGTTGTTACTTTAAAGTATAGCTTGGCAAGTTACAGTTTCAAAGTAAATTCTCTAACATTTTGTTTCAGTATAACAGACAGTTAAAAAGGACATTCAACATCAAAACAGTGACAAAATGACAACTAAGCTTTATTAAACCTGTCATGTGATTATAAGGTCTGAAAACGTTTTAATTTGAATGATCTGGAGGTGCATCAATGTCAGCTGTTTTCAAAAGCTCATTTTAACAGTACAAAGCAGTATTACATGACTGAGCCGATATAAATTTTTACCGGTCTCTTCAGGTGCTAGCGAGACTCCCATTAAGTGCTACGAAGTTCTTGTCAAAAATCAAAATGATGCCATGATTACCCTCTCGAAATGCAGCTCCTTCTCTGGCCTGATAACTAACTTTAATATTTGGCCTTCATATCTACCCCTACAGCAATATCAAGGGAGCAGAATAGTAATGGGCCGTAAAGTCATGCCATTCTGCTGCTATTACCAAGAATGTGAGTCGGAGGTTCTAAATCACTCAGGGCCACAGCGGCCGTCCATTAAACAGCCTTTAATGAATTACCCATAACCTCTGGGAAGACACTGCCGTCAATGACATCTCTCAGACGAAGCGCGCTTTTCAGTGGACACAAAAATCGTATCCAGTAAGCACCAGGAACCATGACCATGTGAACTTAAGGGTCTCTACTGCATTGCTTTGTGCTGGATGTGTCACAGTCTGGGGTTAGCAGGGCTTCTGTTGCAAGTGCCATCATCTGCAGAGGTGCTGCTGAAGAGGAGGGAAGCAATATCCCAGCTTGTGTTACAAAAGCTGAATCGAAGGGCTCGCACGAGCGCTGTTATGAGGCATAACCTGCGAGTCCACTACAGAACAACACTACAGCTAAAAGCTCTGAATATATGACTCAGCCGTAGCAGAAATGCTTTTGTTCTCTTAAGAAACATTTATGAAGTCTTTTCATTTAAAAGATTGCTTTCAAAATTATTCATATAGAATTCTTCTGTATATGTGGATATGAGGATTTGATCAAAATTGATCAGTTTTTAGTAACTTACTTCCACAAGCTTTTCAAATTAAGTAATTAATACAGCTCACACCAAAAAAAGAGCACTATAATGATAACTACAACGGTAACTGTATTAGTGTCCACACCAATGGATGATAACATTATGTTTATCATAAGTGTGCATGGCAGTTTTGTCACCTGCTACTTTTAAATGCTTGAGCGCTATAAAGGGTATATCAATTTATTTTTTTAATTATTTTAATATGTTCCTTGAGGTTTACGCATAAAATTTGTTTTTGTTTTTTTGCAATGAGTTGGTACCTCTGACTCCAGACCTTAAATTCATTGACAATGCAAGAGGTGAGCACTCTGTAAAGTCTACTCCAGCACAACCCAAAGACTTTCAACGAACTTACGATCTGGACTCAGAGGTGCCAATTCATGTGTGAATATGATTCAGTGTTTTGAAAACACCATTTTTCTTTACTGTTAAAGCATTCTGAATTTGTTTGCTTACAACAAAAGTTTCTTTGTGAACTCTCGATTACACTGTGCCTCGTTAATTGAACAATCTTCAGTCAAATGCTCCGAACAATCATTTAATCCTCAGACGTTTTCGCCATAGCTGTGAAGTTGACTTCGCTATTCTCATAGAATTAGAATGATTAATCAACCTTTGTAGTCATACTTAACATTATAAATATTGTCTTTGGTGTTAAAAAAGCCATTAGTTGTGGAAAACCTAGTTACCACTTAAAATTTTTGTGTTACTTAAAGTTTAGTGAACTCTCTTGAAGATGTAGTTTCAGTCCTATTTGTAGACAACCCAACAATAATTTTGTATCAAGGTTGTTGATGGGTGTTAAATTGACATTTTTTCTTACAGCTTTACATGATATGCTGAGAAATGCCTCCAAGAAACACCAAGGCAAACAAGCTAATGTCACTAGCATACAGTAGCAGTACAGTGTTGGAGACTAATTAAATTACTTTGTCAGCTGCAGTTTTTCAAGTAACAAGCTACTTTTTCCAATAAGAAGTGACCAAAAGCTTTATTAGAATGCTAGAAGGGAACGTTAATGACTAAACACAACTACTTAGAACAGACTTCATCAAAAGCACTAAATAGACTTAGAGCACTTATGAATCCTAATCAGCAATTATTTACACATCCCCACAAGTCACCATGCTTTGAGCTAAAACACAAATTATTCAAATCACAAGGGCTTAATGGGTATTTCCCTAACTACAAAGCTCATAGAACATGCAACAATATGAAATTCATAGTGCTTAGTCTAAACTGTACAACAGCAAACTCAAACGTTCCAAACACCACAGAACTTCACAAGATCTATACAGAAAAAAAGAGAGAATCATATGCAGTTCCTTTGCAAGAAAATAATATGTTGTCCACAATTTGGGCAAAATAGCATGTACTGCAATAAATATTCTGATTCAATATTTGAACATAATAAATTCATTCCATATATAAAAAAAGAAAATATCAATCATCAAAGTATCAAGTCATGATCTCCTGTGATGGTATGGCTAGCAGAAAATGTATTATTTTGTCTTTCTCAGGCCTAAGCATTGGTGATCGGAGGTCAACAGCCTCTTAATTCTACATTCACCACTAAACACAAACATTGTAAGCTCTCAGTTTTTGGTTTGAGTAAGAGCAGGTCAACACTTCCAGAGAAAACGGCAGTCATGCCCTTAGTGCAGCTGAACATTTTATGGCTTGTTATTCCAAATCACTGTAATACATGTATATGAACACAAGTCACGAGTTGTGGTGCTTCTCCTTGCTGGCAGCTCATCATGATTACCTCACCTTTGCTTCCCCCCCCCCCCCGTCATGCATTCATTAATATATTCCCAAAAGGTTTCATAAACACACACTCTGGATCTCCTCTCAATTCACACACATCTGCCATGTCTTATGTGTGTGTATGAGAGCTGTTTATGAGAGTTAAGTGTCATCTAGCTGCTGGTGGTAAGTTGTTTAAGGTTAAGTGTCTTGGCAGGTCTTTTTCCCAGGAGGAAGCACTGGATGGAGTAACTCCAGTGAAAACACGCAGAAATCTCTTACGCTGAGCTTAAATGTACGCCAGCCTCAGGCTATTGTGAGAAGCTAAACTCACACACTCCAGCACTTATCTAGAAATATTCACTAGCGTTTAAGTAAATACTTTTGCGGTCATGAATAATCCATGAGATATTGGGAATAATTAAGACTTAAAAGGTTACTAAGTTGGAATGCAAATATATAACAGTTGTGCTGTTTTCAACACTAATTATGATGAAAAAAAATCAGCATCTTAAAATGATTTCTGAAGGATCATGTAACACTGAAGACTGGAGTAATGGTCAAAATTGAGCTTTGCATCACAGAGAATTTTAAAATGTAGCAATAATTTAGAGTATTACTGTCTTTACTGTATTTTTTATTGCAAGCAATCACAGGGGCGAGTCTGTGATCTAAAGACATCCCCAGACTCTTGGTTTCACACTTTCAAATGCTTTTCCAGGCCTTTAATACAGCCATTTTTAACAGTTGTTTGTTTTTGGGGAGTTTCTGCCTGTAGTCTCCTCTTCTGCTGGTGAAATGCATGTTAAATAGGATTTAAATCTGTAGATTTGGCCAATCTAAGACCCAAAATCTCTTTAGCATGATAATCTTGATTGAGCTGGCAGTTCATTGTCTTGTTGCCATATGAAGCCCTTCCCAGTGAGTCTGGTGGCATTTTCTTGAACACTAGTAGGCACGATTCTTTTGTACACTTGTGAATTGATTCTTCTGCTGCCATCATTGAATAAGTCATCAATAAAGAAGAGTGAGCCTGTTCCAAAGGCAGACATGCAAGCCCATGACATGACACTACCTCCACCATGCTTTCCAGATGAGGTTGTATGCCTAGGATTATTTGCAGTTTCTTTTATTTTTCCACACCTTTTGCTTTCCCACTTTGATAAAGGTTAATCTTTGTCTCATCTGTCCGTAAAACTCTGTTCTAAACTTCTACTGAACCACTGAGTGGTTTTGAAAATTTAAATTGGCTTTCCTATTTTTGGTACTGATCAGATGTTTGATCTTGCTGTGTATCCTGTAAATCTGTTGGTGAAGTCTCCTGCGAACAGCAGATTGTGAAACCATCACCCCAGCTTTCTGGAAATTTTACTGACAGTTATTTAAGAGGTTTTTTTTTTTTTTCATAGCCCTCGTCGTTTGTCTATCATCAACTGCTGTTGATTTTGTCAGCTGACCTGGTCGTTGTTGGTTGCTGAGGCTTGCCATTGGTATCTATCTTTTTCAGGACATTCCAAACTGAACATTCCAAGTCACTCTCCAGATTTAAATCCTATTTAACATGCATTTCACCAGCTGAAGAGAAGACTACAGAGAGAAATTCCCCAAAAGAAGCAACCTTTGACAACGGCAGCATTAAAAGCCTGGAAAGCATTTCAAAGTGTAAAACCAAGTGTCTGGTGATGTCTATGGGTCACAGATTCACTCATTTGATTGCTTGCAAGGGATTTACAATTAAATATTAGCTTTTACACTTTTACATTTACTTTATGTTAAACATAATACTTATGCACATATTAGGTATAAGGATGAAACTCTAAAAGTGCTGTACTTCTTAGTTGGTAAAACATTTTGGGTTGAAACAGCCAATACTACAATGTGACATTCTGTACTTCTACCTCATATTAATCTTTTAATCATATTCATAGATGTCTTGACACCACAACTAACAGAGCAATTTTGTCTTTACTGATCCAGTACTTATGAAGGGCACTGTATATATACATATATTGTTTTCATTATTTCAATATATTACCAATATATAGGCAGCAGTATATATTTATTACATATTTTTTAAAATTACATTCTAGAGTTCAATCTAAAGAGAAAACAGGCATCCCTGACTGACAAAAATTGTGTAACAATCAATATTTGCGGCCTTAGATCATTAATTCAGCAACTTAACTCCACAAAGCATCATTCTCCTCAAAGAGCTACCAGTTACTCTTAATATTAAAAATAGGACCTATCTACAAACTTTTCTCCATTGTATTAGATATTTCTAAAACCCAAAAGACAAAATTATTCAGGCTAATATAGGAAATTATGAAAGCGATTACTGGTAGTTTATCGCTCAGAATATGTTTCTCTCGTTATCACACTCAAGCCTCAAGGGAGTCTGGGTAAGAGCTGAGTGTAATGAGACAAAACAAGACTAATAAACACAGCACCAAGAAATGCGACAAATATGCATGTCATATAATGTTTTTTTAATTACTTGTTCTTTTAGTGTATGTTTCAGCTGTCATGCAGCTTTATATATATATATATATATATATATAATAAGATAATTAAGATAAGACAATATAAGATTGTCGCTGTAAAACCATAATAATGGTACATTTAAATGCTGCCAATACGACAATATTGTATGTTTTAGCATCTATCCGAACGTACAAACATGTACGTTTTGTGTCTTTGAAAGTTACATATTAATACCTATGTATTAGTAATGAGACCAGGAAGCTTAAATCATAATTTGTGTGAAAAAGAATAAAAGTTGTTGCTATTTTACTGCCACTAGTGGTGAACTGCTGAATTGTATGCATAGGTACAACAATGTAGACAGAAGCATGTTTTTCCAATAGGCCTATGTTGGCTATATTGCCTGAACGCATTTTGAAACGTATGATTTCAACAAGTCCAGCTTTTTTTAAAGCATAAATATGTTTCAACTATACAACTCATCCCTACACCACTGAGCTTAAGCTGATTGCTTTTAAGTCAAGGTCAAAGGTTACAGTTTAGATCCATCACAATCGAGTGGAAAATTCGCCGTTGGCAGAAATGGCAGGCTGCCGACACAATGAAGCTAAATTTCTCAGTCATGTATATGTCAGTTCAGTCCCACCACAACAACATCCCCTGTGCCCTCTGCAGGATTTAACAGGAGGAGGGGCGCTTGCGTTTTCACGACGAGCCCCAGCCTCCACAGAAAACTTGCTGGAGATTATTCTAGTTGACAGCTCGCATTAGAAGATCAAAAGCAAACAGTTGGGCTACATTACTATTCCTTCTAATGTCTTCAGTCAGAGCAATCGTTTGGCACACCTTTAACATTTAATGCACGTAGGAGGCGGCCCACTTTCACCCACTCAGAGCTACAACCCTTCATAACCACTACAGAGATAAAAAACAAGCTTTTAAATGACCAAAGTTTGATTCAGTTTCAAAGAAAAAGTTAAAATAGATCCTTAAAGTGAAGTGCGCCTTCAAACATCTGTTTGTCTAAACCAGGGGTTCTCAACTCAGACCCTCGAGATACACTTTCCAGCAGCGTTTAGATCCAACCTTGATCAAACTCACCTGCCTGAAGCTTTCTAGTAATCCTGAAGACCTTAGCTGTGTTCGAAATTGCCCCCTATACCCTCATTCACTATTGCCTAAATTACTCCTCTAATATAGTCCACTCAAAGGAGGGAATGAAAATGAGAAAGCGAATTCGGACACTGAGTGAGCCGGAAGGGCTGCTGCTTTTACATAGTTTCTGCTTGCCTCTAGCAAACTGGCAGCTTCAGTAGTAATGAAAAGATTTATCTTGAACTCTGTCATGGACACTGGTCTTTCTACCTCAATTATAAATAAACCTTAATATACCTATATGACATTATGCTGGAGCCACATTGGACCAGAGGTTTGGAAAAAAGGATGGATGGGTGATTCATCTGCGGGTGCAATCTCCTGGCGAGACGTGGGAATTCATTCGGCATGACCCTCACAGTGCATTATGGGTATTCTCTAACGATTGAGTGTACGTCTGCATCTGAAAACTTAAAATGCTGCCTTCACAGGACGCATTCCAAGGTAGGAAGGCATGAAGGCACGTTTGAATCTAATGTTAGTCTCATTTCCGGTCTCCTGAGAGGTCATCTGATTGATTTTTGAAGACAGCATAGATGTATCTATGCTGCCTTAGATATCCCACAATCCTATGCATTCCATTCGGTGACAGTTAGGGTAGGAAAAGAAAGATGGCATCTGAAAGTTACGGTTTCTGGTATGTTTGTGTGTAAATGTATGTTTTTGACCAAAGTTTTCCACTTGTGATTTATATTGAGAAATTACTACAGTAGTAATTAAATAGTTGTTTAGTTTTCACCCAAACTTGCTCTAGATTTTGCTGTAGATCATTAAACTGTTCTGCTGCCTCAGTTTCGTGAGGTACCTTCGTGTGCTAATGCTGCCTGCAGAGTCACTGCCTATAAAGGCAGCGAGGCAACAAGTCTACCTAAGTTTTGAATGCAGCCTACATGAGTTGTACTCTTGTTATTGTGGTGCATTATGGGATTAAATTAATGCACTTGATAATGTCCACTATGGCTTCGGACACCTCTACAAATGGCTGTCCCTTAAATAATGCCCTATTTAAGTGCATAGGGGGCGATATTGGACACAGCCCTTGACTGTTCAGGTGTGTTTAATTTGGATTGGAACTTACTCTACAGAAAAGTGAACCAGAGTTGAAAAAAATGTTACATTTTCTGCAAGACTTTGGTGATCTAGATCACACAGCAATTACAAACCTCATATTTAATATCAGAAAAGCATAAAATCCTCCATGTTCCTTTATATAATTCAAAAAGGGAAGTAAAAACAGTAATGTTAATTTGAAGATGGATTGCACAGAGCAGTAGGTCTAGTACACAGTATAAAACCAAAGTCCCCAAAAGTTGTTTTTTTTCGCTCTCCTTTTGTTTAATCTGTGAGAGCCTTCCTCTCAAAAGGGCCATCCCTTGAGGAAATAACGTATTTATGAAACAAAATGAACAATTTAAAAGCAAATCCCAGAGAGAAGTTAAAATACAATGTGAGGTCTTTCTAAATCTAGGCATGACAAACTGCATCAACTGTAGTATCAATGCGAGTTTGCTGGAGATTTGAGCTGTCAGGGTTAATAAATGTCTCCTATCTAGGACAGGGCCATGTAAATGGAACAAAGAAGATGGTACAGGCTGGAACACGGTCCTCAGGGATGTCAGTGTTTTGGTGTGCGAGTCGGTGGACAGACCTGTGTCCTATAGGCGTACAACTCACCCAAGTTCCATTTAAGCCCAGAAGTGGTGGTAAGACAAGGGCAGCCCACAGGAACCAGACCACACCATTTCCCCTCCAAGCCGGTGTTCACGTTCAGCCGGTGCTGTTTGCCCTGCAAGTGTGAGATAAAGAGCAGGAGAAGGTCACAGAATGCGGACGAGACTCTGTTTGAAAGCTGTCTGAAAGCTCCCCTAAATGGTTGATGAGTTGAGAGAAATGCTGATTTATTTTATTTAATTCAAAACATACCAACAAAAATAGTTTAATAGTAATGGACTATTTTACTGAGTATTTGAGTGAGCTATATTTTGTATTAAGGTAATCAAAAGAGTTTTCTCAAAATATCTTCATATGTAATGGAACACAAAGGTCTGTTTGGTTACCAACATTCTTAAAAACATTCTTTCTTGTGTTCCACAGAAGTATGTAAGGCCCCATTTACACAAGTGCATTTTTGTTTTAAAACGATCCTTGTCTACACTGGCATTGCCACAGCATTTCAGAAACGATCTTCGTCTACACTACACGACCGAAAACGCATGTCACATGACCATTCGTGCACACTAAAAGTGTAAACGGCTGCCTCGAGTATGTAGGCAGCTGCAGTATTAAAAAAAAAAAAAGCAGTTTAACTGCCAATGGCTGCTAAAAATGACAACAAAGCTAGCAAAGATTGCAGTTCAGTCTCCATGTTATTGTTTACACGGTCGTCAAAGACACGCAGTGCGAAGGTGGGCAGCCACGACATTGTTTTCAAAAGTCTCCGTTTTGGTCCGTTTATATAGAAATACAACACTTTTTCAACTTTTTTTCAAACTAAAACGGTGTCTGTTTTTGAGGTTCAAACGACAGGCGTAACAGTAGCAAAACTTATGCGTTTTAAAATGAAAACAAGTTTGAAATGACGTGAGTAGATGACAATTTTCATTTTTGGGTGAACTACCCCTTTATATCTTTGTGTCGTCATCACACAAAGTTATATGACTTCATAACATTTTGAAAAGTATGCATCCTTCTTAAATCTTGAAAGCTCCTGTAACGCAATCATTGCACCTGAATGGAATAGTGTGACCAGTACATTCTTTAAAAGTCCAAAAACTAGTTCAACGCCAAACTAGCACTAAACATCTTTAATCAGTCTTGACCAGCTGGTGGCTGGTTCAAATGCACAGCTATGATTCTCCTCTGCAGACCAGCAGAGAGAGATCAGCTTTCTCACCTGCAGAGGCACTGACAACCTATGCGGTTCTCAGCTCTTGCTTACAAACAACAGTCTAGTCCAATATTGTGATAATTTCATTTATCACATTTCTGAGGTGGTGTGTTGTCTATATAAGCACAGACGTACTTAAAAGCAAAAGCTTCCAAAATTGCAGCTACTCTCGAAAATGGCTTGGATGTTCTGAGAACTATTCTGTAAGTCATAATTACCACCTACTACATTTGACAAGTTAGATGCTATATATAAATGCAGATGTTTTATTTTAATCTTAAAATGCGTTGTGCTAAAAACTTCAAAGTTTGACTATTCAAAACTAATTCTGATCCGTGTCTGAAAATCCAAGAATAGCAGCAAATGAGTACTGCACAGAACTGAATTTATGTTTTATAAGTCTGCTTTATGGGGGACTGAAACAGTCAAGGACATTTTTATATAGACTGAGATGCATTCATTTAAATTTCTGGCCCATTACAACAGCAGACAGATTAAGATTCTAACAATCATCTCAATGTCTTATATTCTCCATGAGCCTCAGAGCTTGATTAAATGTTCTCATCGAGAATGTAAAGTAATGCAGTCAGAGTACTTCTTATTAGTCGAACAAGATTACAATGTCTTGCCAACTTAAAAACAAGGTCTTTGCACGTGGTGTTATTGTGCAAATATGAGCTGGTCTTTGTATTACCATTTCTAAAACATCATAAAATACACAAATGCATCTCTCACATGCTTTTATTTGCTATTTGGGTTTAGTACTATTGTATGAAAATGGATACGGCAATATCTTTTTAGCAGTAATTCCGAGCTGTGACCTTTTAAAAGTGCACAAACAGGAAACAACGGAGAAGAGGCAGCAAAGTGTCTCTGCAGTTGTTAATTGCTTAATATCACGATTGATCATTAAGTGCCGCAATCAGGATGTCAAAAGTACACAAGTGCAAACACTGATTAGCACATGCTAATGAGAGAGAGAAGTGTTTACCTCTCGGAGAAGGAAGGCCAGAGAACAGTCTTGTATAACCACCACAGGCAAATCCATCATCTTCTGGGCATGAAACAAGGTCTCTATTGTGGCCATGATCTGGTCGAAGCGGCCTCCAAGACCACCCAGTGTTACGATGGAGTCTATCTGTGAACAAACAAATGAATTAACCAATGAACAAACGAATTAACAGATGAATGAGTGATTCTGGGTGATATTCTTAAAGTGCTGTTGCACAAAGCAAAGTAGTGGATTATGATTTATGCAACTCCAGAATAAATGTTCTTAAAGTGCTGTTGCACAATAAATGAACAATGTAAGTAGTGGATAAATATTTTTTTATGAATTTTTAATGAACTTCGGAATAAATAAAAGTGCTAAGTGCACACACAAACAAATAATGAATGAATGGATGGATAAATGAACGAAAGAACAGATGGATAAATCAGCAATTGTGGGAAAAAGCAGTGGATCAGGATTTTTTTTTTTTCAAACAAAGGAATAAACAAATGAATGATTGGACAGATGAATGAGCAAACAAGCAAATAAATGAGGGATTGTGGGAGCAAAAAAATTATATTCTTTGCACTTCGGAACAAAAGGAAAAAAACAAATGAACAAACAACTGAACAAAGAAAGAAACAAATCAACAAATCAACAAATTAATGAACGAACAAATCAGTGAATCCCAAATTAATGAACGAATCAACAAAAATGAACAAACGAATGAATGAACAGACAAACAAATCAGCAATTGTGGGAAAAGCAGTGGATAAAGATTTTTTTATGAAACCCAAGGATAATTTTTTACACATTTCGGTTGCACAAACAAAAGAATAAACAAATGAATAAAGGAGCAGATGAATGGGTAAATGAGCAAATAAATGAGGGATTGTGGAAGCAAAAGATTTCATAACAAAAGTTCTAAAACAAATGAACAAACAACTGAACAAAGAAACAAATGGACGAATCAACAAATTAATTAATAAATCATTAAATTAATAAATGAATCAACCAATAAATGAATGAACAAATACAAATGAATGAATCAGCAAATTAATGAATGAATCAACAAATAACTGAACAATTCAAAAAACAAACAAAGGAACGAACAAACGAATGAACGAGCAAGCTAATGGACAACCAAATCAGCAATTGCGGGAGAAAAGCAGTGGGTAAAGATTTTTTTAAGCAACCTCCAAAAAATGTTTTAAAAGTGCTGTTGCCCTAACAAATGAAGGAACAAACAAACGAATGAACGAACGGACAAAGCAAGGATTATTTATGCAAATCAAGAATATGTTTTAAAAGTGCTACTGCACCAAATAGTGAATGAACAAACAAGCAAATCAATGAACGAACGGACAAACGGATGAGTGTTTGCACGACGTAGATTCTGCAAGTCGAGGATAAATGTTCTGAAAGTGCTGTTGCAAATTTGCACCGTGGCTTTTTCCTTCCCACCGTTGCCAAAAATGATGTGCGCCTTCACTAAACAACAGAGTCATACATTATGGAAAGCATTCCGAGGAAACAGTGCGGACTGGAAAACGTTGACTTGGCAGAATGTCTTTGATATTTGCTCCCGGGACCATTTGTCTGACTGCTGCAATGTACCCATCACCCTGTGAGATCCAACAACTCTGCGTGACAAAAAACTCTTTAAAATGCAGAGAGGGTAATCAACACTTCACTGCCAGCCCCCACGAGCTCGTTTAAATAGCAGGACTTATGAGACATCTGACACATAAATTGTTCGTGTTACAGTGTCTCTGTAATTATGTGGACTGATTGCAAAACTTTTTTAAAAAGCGAAGCAGAAATGATGATATGTTCGCAACTTGTACTTGGAGTCTGAGGTCAAAGTATGTCTTCGCATTACCTGCAGAGTCTAATAAGCCATTTCAAACTTTTCTCATGATGAAAGCACAAACTTTGAGTTATACCCAGGCATAAATCAGAGACACGCAGAAGAAAAGTCTCACAAAGCCATTTTTGTAATAATGGCATAATTTCTGGTCCACTTTGCAACTTATTCGGACCAAGAACTGCTCAATTAGACAGGATAAACCTGTTAAACAACCAACCACAGCTTCGTCGTGGCGTTTTAGGTGTGCAACATGCATCAAACAGTGCATTCATTTTAGTGGGCTGAGACCACCAGACAGGGGCCAACACGTTCAAACAAGCAAATGAAAACACATTTCAAGCTGTAGCCATGTTTTAGACATTGAGCGACTGACAGAGAATCAAATGACCTCTGTGACCCTCAGCGCTAAGCTTATTGGCTTCTAGAAGTGTTACGTGTCTTTTGTGAGAACTTGAAGGCATAAAAGGTAGCGCTGAGATACAGAGGTGAATATAAACACAAAAGGAAGAAGCAAGAAGGCCATAGTATGCATGTAGATTGAGCTCGAGGCTCATATATTGGTAAAACTCTGGAGTGTCTGTGACGGTGATGGGCATCTCTGTGAGGACCAACAGACAGTCTGACAAGCCTGGAGCTCAGACTGGGGTTTAGAGGAGGAGCAGACAGACACACACATACACACAATATCCATACAAAACCTCTCTGACAGCTCCTGGAGGATGTGAATTCACACTGAAGCTGAGGTGTGAGCTCACCTTTCATGTTTGACAGGTAAAAAAAAAAAAAAGTGAAAATGCAAACCACAATCCCCTCCTACTCGGTTTTCACAATGAATACTGTTCCATTGCATTGTGCTCATCTCAATACTTAGATTTTGTGTTTTAGTGAACATGTTCCTGCACCCCCAGTTTGGCAGAGCAACACACTTTGATATAGAATCACAAAAGCCCAGTTATTACCTGGCAACATTTCAAATGTTTTCTGTGACCACTCGAGATTGGAATTTTGGATTAGACATTTACTTTATGAGTACAGGCATCATTCACTATGTCAGCATCTGTGTTTTGTTTTGAAAACCTCATAGAAAAGTTTGTTTTCATCTATACAACCCTTGTGAAAAAGAAGTGCACTGAATTGTATTGACTTCAAATTGTATATATATATATATATATATATATATATATATATTGTTTAAATTAAAATGTCTACTCTAGAGGTTAATAAACATGCATCTTGCAGAAGAACATTATTGTCAAAGCTACTTCTCTCTGTTTATGTCTATGACGAGTCAAGCAGGTAAGATGGCCTAACATGATGTACTGGCTCATTTTACAAATTGTATTGTATTGTAAATTTTGAACCAAAAAAGTAACATACCCTATTTTTAAAGTACCTTTTAAAGCACATACTAAAGCACATGTAAATTACTTGATTATAATTTTAATTGCAGAGTGTTAATCTCCATTACTTTTAAAGTTACTAAATTGCAATTTATATGAAATTGCACAAACAGATGCAGTTAGAGGGATAGTTGGCCCAGAAATAAAAATTCTATCATTTACTCACCCACAAGTTGTTCCAAACCTGTGTGAATGTCTTCAGTCAAAATATCTTCTTTTGTGTCCAGAAGAAGAAAGAAACAGAATGTAATATTTTAGGACACTCAATTGCATGTTAATTGCAACTGAATAAATTTGAATGGAATACAATTATCATTTGCAATAATTATTTTTTTTTTTAGTTTAAATTTATATTAAATGCAATAAGATAAACTCATAATTTACTTCCATACTTACTTCCATTTCCCCATACTATGGAAGTCAATGAAGGATTTAAAAATTGCATTTGCATTGAAGTGCAGTATATGCTTTTTGTATATTCTTTTTGTATTATTTAGTATATTCTTTTTGTAATAGGCACTCTTAAGTATGCTAAAGTGTACTTCTTCTTCACAAGGGTAACTAAACCGGATATGGACAATTTTTTCCATTTCAGATGTTATTTTATTTTATAGCCACATGTAACTGACAAAGTTGATTACTGTTTTTTTTTTTTTTTAGCCCAATTTTGTGACAACTGACTGGAAAATGAGTCGCTGTCCATCAGGGGTGCGTTTCCCAAAGGCAGCGTTAGCCAACTAACATTGCAAGTTCTGTCACTACTAACGGAGTTCAATGATTTGGTATTTCCCGAAACCATAGTTCAAGCGAATATTCGCAAAATGCATCGCATTGAGTGACTTGACTGTTGGTTGGAACGAAATCTCTCGAGCTGTGGTTAGAAGCATAGTTTCTTATTTTTATGACATGTAGACTTAAACAGTTACCTTGAGCAAAATATGCAAGCTGACATTAAGTACAACGTATTTGTATACTATGTATTTGGAATATATACGAATGTAAAATTGACATATTTTAGTTTGTCAAAAGATTTTAAGCAATGTTTCTGAAGTGTGCACATGTGCGTACGTGCTCCGGTACGTAAGAATGAGCCTATGACTGAATCTGGAAATAAAGCAAATTCACTGAGAAAAATGAGAATTAGTCCTCAGAAACCATGTCCGTAATTTATAGCAAAAAATCTAGCATTAATTCAATATCAAACGGATTCATTTAAAGAAGTTGTTACTCCACCACCTGCATGACATCATTCACCAAAGTGGCTGAACGACAGGTTTGCGAAAATATGGTTTCGGGAAACAGTCTTGACTAGTAATTTGATTTGTTCAAGGATGCATTGTACTATGGTAGTGAAGTAGTGAGTTATGTAGCTGTACGGGGAACGCACCCCAGGATAGCTTTTATGCTACAAATGCAAAGTGGTCACATGTTTCTGACTACCACCGCATCACAAAACAATGACCGCTTGTGGTATGATCACCTTGGACGTTAATCCGAGGTGCAAATGGTGTCAAAAAGTTGGGGTGCGTGTCTGAAGCATAAGAGAGAAACATTCAGACAGACAGACACAGAGAGATGCAGCTGAGGAGAGATAGAGTCCAACCTGCAATTTCTGTGCTTTGATCTCCTCCACCATAATGGCCAAGCACTTAGTGAAGTCTGTCAGATCTTGATCCGGCGTTTCTGTTATCTTGCAGTTCTGGAGCAAAATAAGTAAAATTGGAAGACAGTATGTGAATAGCGGACAAATAAAACAGAATTTTTAATTCAACAGGAAGAATTCTAGTAAAAGTTTTTATGAGTGTCCAAGTATGAATGTCGTAATTTTTGCACATTTTATTTGCACGCAGTCTAGTTTTAAGTGCCATATTAGGCAAAGGATTTATGCAAATCAAGGAATGGAGTAAACTAATAAGCGCATGCAAATATCCCTGTTAATATGGCACAATCTGTAATGAGCCTAATTTAAATCGAAAGGAGAGGGGGAAAAAAAAAATCATGATTACTTTATTTCCATGCTCTCTGCACATTTATTACCTCTTAAAACATCATAGAAGGATGTTTGTGATAAAAAAAAAAAAAAAATGCATCTTTTGGCTGAAATAATGTGTGAAAAAGTGACAACTGTTGACGACTACAACTAAATATTTAAGAATTTGTGTGACCAACAAAATCATATCAAGTACTTTGATAAAAATAGGGTTAAAGGAGATTGTAAAAAAGTTTAGAAACTTTAAAGTTGATACACTAGTACAGACCGCCTTCTCGCTTGTTGTCTGATCGCATATAGTGTTTCGCAAAAATCTTTTGCTTTGGGAATACTTTGAGTGTCAGGAATTGCAGAGGTGAACGTTACTCGTTTCCAGTCTCAGTTCCCTCGAACGGCTAACATACACGTGGCCGTCGCAGGTGACTTCTCGATCGCAGCAGGTACTGCAAAATCCCGCATCCAAACGTCAGCCGAGGAGCTTGTTTCTGTTGCGGCTTGATCTATCCTTTATCCTCCACAGAGCATCACTCTGGTTTTTATTCCTTTTCAAACCCATTTAAATTCAAGCGTCATGGTCTGTCAAACTTTGGTTCTCCCAAAAGCAGCATACACCGTTTAGGAATGACATAAAAATGCATGTATGCAGGATTATAACAATGCAAATAACCTCTGGTACTCATTACTTAGCAGATGGTTTTCATTCAAACTGATGTACAGTAAACTAATTTCAGAGATGGACCCACAGGAGAAGAGTGCAGTTAAGTGCTTTGCTCAAGGGCACAGTGGAGGCCTCTCTGTAACACTTCACTTCACAGGTTCACCAGCTTTGTTAAGAGCTTTAGCCACTAGACTGATACCACACCACACTGCACCTTTCCGGAATGACAGGAAGTCAGTGGTGTGAATCTGTGAAATCTACATGACTTGAGGAAGTGAGTGGCTGGGGCCATGGCTGGAAAGGACAAAATATGAATCTCAATCAGAAAGTGCTGTCAGCTCAAGTTTGTGAGCCAGGCAAATAATATTGCAAAAGAGCTCACTTTAATATTTCCCACATTTTTATATCAGGACAAGCAGTTTGGAGAATTGATGGACATATTTATACCAGTCACTCAAAAAAAATGAGATGTTTCTACTACAAATGAGTATTGTCAGATTAACTTAATAAATGTTTGTTCAGTCAACTTAACATTGCTGAGTGAAACGCACAAATTAATGTTATATAACTGGGCAGTAGATCTGTAGTTCCCAGCACATTTTGCAAAGAACCGCATTAGGAGATTAAATTTCGGGATGGTTTTATCGTGTTATGTTATGCGTTTTTCAGTAAAGGAAAAGATGTTGTTAGCTTATGCTGCTGTTTAATGTTCAGTTATATTGGACATTTAGAGGAGTTTCTGTAATGTTTTTGAATATTGTGGTTAGCATTATGCAGAAGAGAGAGCCTGTGTTTAGGCTGTGAGCGCTCATGTACGTATGTTTATAGGATGGGATTTTTTTTGTGCATTTTATAGAGCAAATAGTTAATTAAATAAGGTAAATTAAGTCAATAAATGTTTTCACCTTATTTAATAAACTTAAATTTAACATAACATTGCTAAGTGAACTGCACTTATAAATAATATGTAACAGTGACAAATTCAAATGAGTTGTGTTTACTCAAAGAATTTTGTCAGCTTTACTCGAATTTCTTTTGGTCATAAAACTAAATTGTTATTTGTACAAATTACTCAATGTAGGTGTGTGGAACCACTTCACACTGGTTTTTAAGTAAATCCAACAATTCGTTTTTTTTTTTTGAGTGGTGGCTCTCAGAGGGGTTTGCTTCAGGAACCAAGATCGAAGTTGTTTGTCATACTAAGTACAAGAAGAGCTTTTTTCATTGAATTTCATTAATATTATGATAAACTCTATAGGCCAAAGATTATGCAAAATTATTATTATTAATATAAAATTAACATTTCCTTCTTGAATTTCAATGGTTTCATGCTCTCGGCTAGTGGTTATCTTTTTTTTCGATGCCAAGTACCACCAAATGTGATGCTATGGTACTAAAATATAAAAGCAGCTATATATTTTATTATACAAATACTATGTACTATACCCAACAATATGCTTCCAAAATTAAAGAATCACCTTATTCTCTGAACCCGAAGCAAATTAATAAGGCAATTAACGGAAACATTTGAGAAATTGTAAACAAATCACAACTAATTTCATGATTTCCAATCAGTCTTAAGATAGCAGAATAAAAAAGTAATCATATATATTTTTGAAATGTTTTAAGAATTATATATCATTTTCATATTTATTTATATCTATTATTTAATATATTAATATGTCCTCATCTTTATTGCCAACATCTATATGGGAAGTATTGTCTAATAATGCTCAGTCATATGGTTAATCATATAGTAGATTTTTATAACTGCATTGTGCATTTTAGCAACCACAATGTTGCGTGCCTGAAGATTGTTTTAGGTCATGCCACCATCATTAACTATAACTATAATAATTTTGAAAGAGGAATAGATCTCAAAATAACAGAGAGACATCAAGAATGAGTGAAAAAATGAAGAATGTGCAAACATAAAAAGAAAGTAAAAGAGACATCAGAGTAGGCTTACCTTTTCTGTGTAAAATGCCTTGACCTCTGGCAGGATTGAATCAAAGTCTCCATTTATGTAGTCTGGGAGAAAACTTTAAGGGAAGAGAGAGAGAGGGAGAGAGAGAAACTGATGTGAGAGAGAGTGGGAGAAGAGGGTGATGGGTAAAAAGGCACAATTTGTGCAGACATCGGATCCTTTATTCATGTGAAATGAAGGTGCGTCTCTGACATGGGCCATGGAAAGCTTCAGTGACAGGACCCCACTAGAGCCATTCAACGCCTGCCAGTCACAGCACTATCTGTCCCCAGACATGACAAAAGCGACACAGACAGCCTCTTGACACAGTGAGGGGTTGAGAGAATTGATGCACACTGCGCTGTTGCCATATACCTCACCCCAAACTTTTGCAACATAGATTTACGATATATATGAAGGCAATGACAAGATTTTCTTCGCTCAGATGGGCAGTGTATTCATTTCGAGAAAGGCAGATCATGTCGAGGCTTCTTTCGTTTTATTGCCTGAGAGAAGGAAGACAGCGTGGGTATCGGTAGACGTTAAAGCATAAAGACTCAATGTTGCGATTTCACGGTCCGCTGGGCGGTGCATGTAGCCGCTGAATGAGCAGAGATGCGCTGCTGAGCTTGGTTTAAGAATAACACTGCAGTGGATTAGAGGAGCACTATCTTCATCTCACGGCTGAAGGCCTGACGAGGAGAACACTGGCTGTGTTTAAAAAAAAAGAAAGAAAAAAAAGCCAGTCCAATGACACTAAACTGACACTGAGCTTGCAAAGACAACCATCACTATTACTACTGCTCATATTTTAAAAATAATTATTCATTTAGAACTTTTAAACAATAATTTGAAAATTAAAAAAAAAATTTTTTTAACGTAAATCTTAACTAAACGATGTCTTGAACAACTAGTCAGTAATTAAACTGATTTTTCTCTTGGTTGCAAGTTGTATGTGTTTGATTCTCTAAGGGTGCGTTCACACTTGTCATGTTTGGTTCGATTAAAAGGAACCCTGGTGCGATTGCTCAGTTAGTGCGCTCCGTTTGAACATATGTGAACGCTGCCATCCGAACCCTGGTGTGGACCAAACAAGCGGACCGAGACCGCTAAAAAGATGGGTCTCGGTCCGCTTCCAAACGAACTCTGGTGCGGTTCAATTGATATATGAACGCGAAACGGACCAAAGACATGTAAAGGAACCAAAAACAGAACGTGATGCCTCAAGATGCGACGCTACAAGTCAGCTGATTTGACGACGCGGAAAGATCGGTGTATCCAAAATGAGTCGAGGGCAAACGTGGAGGTAAAGTGCCTCATCAATATTTGTTTCTGCATACAACAGAAGAAATCCTGCTGCTGTTTTGAATGTTTTGGACATTTTATGAGCTCTTCGTGAGTTCTTAGCTGGTAAAAATAAAGCATATATACACGCATAAAATGATGGCATTTAATCCAGCTCACAGCTTTGTTATGAATGTTCGGGAATGAAGCTCCGTCGCGAAATATACATCATAAAAGCCAACCAATCAGGTTGTGACCATATCTCTATGCCTTTGGTTCGGTAACTTAAGGTTCGCTGTTAAAAATGCCAGTGTGAACGCTAAGCAGACCAGGACTATATGTTTTGTTTTTTGGTCCGGACCAAACGAACCAAACCAACCGAACTACAAGTGTGAACGCAGCCTAAGAAGAACTGATTCATTAGAGTCATTCTTTCAGGAATCTGACTATACTGGTTGCACTGTATCTGTTTGATTCACTAAAAAAGGACTCCCAAGAGTCATTCATTCAGGATATAGACTATAATGGTTTGATTCATTAAAAAAGGGCTCAGAATAGTCATTTAACTGAGAATTGGACTACAATTGTTGTGTGCTCTATGTGTTTGATTCACTAAAAAGAACTGATTCAATAGCATCATTATTTCCGAAATCAGACCACTGGTTGACCTGTATCTGTTTGATTCACAAAAAATGGACTCACAAGAGTCATTTGTTCAGGATTTGGTCTACACAGATTGCATTGCACGTCTTTGGTTCACTTTGGTGCGCTCCTGGGTTCAGATGGCAGCATTCACACTTATTTAAATGAACCTCACTAACAGAGCAATTGCAGCAGAGTTCATTTTAACCTGAACCTTTTAAGTGAGAAAACACCTTAAAACGAACTGGCTCATTAGAGTCATTAGTTTGAAAATCAGACTACACCATTTGTTTTTGAATCACTGAAAAGAAAAAGCTAATATAAGAGTAAAATTGGAGTTCACTGGTCACACTGTATGTTTTTTTTTAATTACTTAAACAAAATGGGCTAATAAGAGTCATTCACTCAGGAACTGGACTACACGGATTACATGGTTTGCTTTGTGTTTTAGATTCATTAGCACTTTTACACCATCACTAAATACTAAGTAGGAAACTCTGCCGGACTATTTTTATAGAATGGTAATGGTGAAAAAAATGTGAAAACCTTTAACGGAACCATTAAATGTAAATCTAAAAGCGATCAAGCATATTACATCAGGTTAAGATTCATCGTGGTTATAATTTGTGCACCTACTAATTGTGATATAATATTTCTGCCAAAAAAGTTGGATCATCTACAACACTTTTCCATATGATCCAGGGTTCAATGTGCGAGAAAAAGCAATTCAAACCAATGAACAGTTTTAAACTTTCCTGTTGTGTGCACTCCAACAGACTCCCTGTTAAACAGGAAACCATAAATAACCCTCAGCGGTGACAGTTCTGCGGCCACATTAAGGTGAAGCTAAATGAAACCTTTCCTTTTGACATTTTATCAGCAAAACAGCTCTTCCCACCGCAGAGCTCAAATTGGAGGCAAAATACACCTCTTTTACATTCAAATTAAAGTGTCACTTAAAGTTAATCGTAACGCAGGGACTATACCTCGTTGGAAAAGAACTCGATTTGGACCGGCACAGAGAAAATTAGAATTAAGAATTGAAGTAATTCCAGAAGGTCAAGACCAATGCCAATGGGAGAACCTGAGAACAGACGCCCTGTCACATCAGATGCTTCATTCATTTTGTCACAGCCCAAAGAGACAAGACAGACAGCCGAGATCACAGTTATCGCTCTGGCTTCCTTGTTATGCACTCTAAAATAACATCAATGAGGATGTGGGGAGGAGAAAATTGGGCTCGCAAGTGACGTTCAAGAACAAAACTACATGCAAATCCTTAAACGTCTTGTATTTTTATGCAGCCTCTCTGTGCTAATAAGCGCTGTGACAGGTCATCAACAGGGGAGCTTCGTATTGGCTTCATTTCGCGCAGCACAAATTTCACTCTATTTTTTACGTCAATAAGCCCACTCAGGACTTAAATAACAGATCGCCTACTTTATGCCTGGCAGTTTCACACACCCCTCAGAAGACCCCTCAAGAGACCTCTTCAGCTGTTGCTTCATTACAGGCAGTCTGGTCAAATCATAAAGCTGCCCCTCCTGAGTGGATCATCTGAACAGACGATCAGCTTTTGATTATGCCTCAGAGTTAATTTTCGACTCCTTCATAATCAGCAAAGGTCACACAAGTACTTTTGAGAAACTACAGCCGCACAACAAGTACCGAGCTGAAGAACAGTACATTACTGTGCATCCATAGATGAAGTACCTTGTATCCGAGTAAGCATACTGAACTTCCCCGCTTCATTTTGTGCATAGTCACTATAGTGGTTTTTGAAACTTTTTTAGTAAGCATTATTACTTATTTCAAATGTAGACAGGCTAGCCAATCATAACAGCAGTAATTTATAGAAGTATATACATTTTTATAAGTAAGTAAGTAAATATATATATATATATATATATATATATATGATATACACACGCACATTTCTAAATTTACCAAATCATATGACAGCTAAAAAAATATAAATAAATAAAATACTAACATTATAAGTGGACTATAAGAGGAAAATAAAATGTTAAAAAGAAAAGCTAAATATTACAAGAAATATAACTCGTTACAGAAATATACAGAAGTTTGGGCCTGGCAATTTTTTCTAATGTTTTATGGATAAGAATAATCTCTTATGCTCAACCAGGCTGCATTTATTTGATTAAAAATACAGAAATATTGTGAGATATTATTGTAATTTAAAATAACAGTTTTCTATTTTAATATATTTTAAAATGTCATTTATTCCTGTGATGGCAAAGCTGAATTTTCAGAATCATTACTCCAGTCTTCAGTGTCACATGATCCTTCAGAAATCATTATGCTGATTTGATGCTCAAGAAACATTTCTTATTATCATCAATGTTATTATTAAATGTTATTTGGGCACATTGATACATTTTTGTAGAATAATATATGTTTATATAATTTTAATACAAATGCAAATATAAATCAATACATTTAATATAAATACAAAAAGTTATGAAAGTAAATATGCACATATGTATTTGGAAACAAAATGTTCCACTACTTACTAGTGAAAATAGTACCACAACAAATAAACTTGTCCATCTCTGAGCTAAACATAAAAACAGTAGCGGTTTTAAGAGAAATGTATTAATATGCCAATCTAACAGCTAGAAAAACATCTGAACATTGGAAGATTACCCAGAGAACAATCACTGTTGATAATCCAGACAGTCTGGGACTAGAAACCGGTTCCATAATAATGGCAGATTTCATCTGCAAACGGCAGAATAAAGCATGCTATGTTTCATGAGCTCCAAGCAATAGCGCGTTCACTGCTTCAGTTCAAATAAAGCTGAGCTTTCTAAACTAATCAAAATGTACCAGGAAAGGTCAATGCAGTAATTACATTTAAGGCACTATGAGATAATAACAGGATATGTCTTGATCTGGGCACCAGCTTCTCTGAAGATTTCCCTCCCTGTCAGCTCCTGTTTGCACAGGGAGATTAAACATGAATAATCACTGTGGATGCATGTAATTAGGCAAGGCCAGAGGTCGGCCAGACATATGAAATGTGTTCTGGTCCTGCATCAAAAAGACTTCTGGGAATGATTGCTGGTCTAAACCAATCAGCTTATGCCCACAAATGAGAATAAAACAACGAGATGCAACAATGCGGAGACCGATTTGCAAGTAACATTAGTTACACACTGTAGTTTTCGGTCAACTCAGCAATTTTCAAAAAAAGGGATAGTTAACCTCTGTCATCATTTATGCACCCTCACAACTTTCCAAAATAATGAAGGCTATTCGATAGCTCTGTGGTAGACCACATTTTAAGGTTTTACTCATTGATGATCCTATCCTCAATGAGCTGGGATCACTGGCAAGTGAGTTGAACACCTGAATCGTTGACTGGTTTTGTGATCTGGTTTAACCAATTTACTGAAGAGATCTGAATCATTCAGGCTGGTTTTGTGAACTGAATTAATTGAAAAGATTTGAATTAATCAAACCAAACCGAATTTATTAACTGGAACAACTGAGTCATTACAAAGATCTGAATCATTCGGATTGGTTTTGTGAACCAAATAAACTGATACACTGCAAAGATCTGAATGTTTCAGACCATTTTTGTGAACTGAATCAACCAATTCATTGAAAAGACTGCACTCATTCAGTTCTCTTTTTTTTCCCCAAATATCTGGATCATTTAGACTGGTTTTGCGAACTGCATCAACTGATTAACTTCAAGTTGTGATTCATTTAGAGTGATTTTGTGAGCAGAATCAACAGAATCATTAAAACGATTTGAATTACTCAAATCAGTTTGGTGAACCGAATCAAACAAAAATTCATTGAAAAGATCCTAATAATTTTTCTCAAATTGAATTATCCAATTATTTTAATATTTAAGATCAGTTTTGAGAACTGGATCAAGTTATTCATTATAAAGATCGGAATGGTTTTATAAACTGGATTAATTGATTCACTTTAAGATGTGATGTGATGTGATCAGAATTGCTTTGTGAACTAAATCAGCCAATTCATAGATTTTAATAATTCAGATAAATTTGAAACTGAATCAAACAATTCATTGAAAAGACCTAAATTATGTATACTGGTATGGCATTGCAAAAATATCATTTTTGGAATTTTATAAAATATCCCTTTAATTCCTTCAAAAATGTTAATTCCTTAATTTCATCAAAGGGGAACTAAAAAAGCACTGCATCTGTTGATGATATTCATCTCCAAATATGGAATATTTTGCTTGTTGCTCAGACCCAATTAATTTCCAGAGAGTAGATATTCCCTAATGACACCGCATATGGCTAACTGTCTGGAGAAGGCTTCTATACTCCGTTCTGGCAGCTCTGAATAAAATCTACAGATGACAACAAAGGCAGACGGAGTGAAGCAATGACAGGTACAAGAGAATTGATGGATGTGACATGGAACAGGGCCTGCTGTATGTGTGCATTCAAAAGATATTGTTTATTTTTTGGAACGTCCTTTGAGGTGTCTTTGGCAGTGCTGCTGCAAACTGATAAGCTCAAAACAACAAGCTTCTGACGATAGCAGTCGAAACATACTTTACTGGCAGTGCGCTGAATGGATCATTAGCTCCCTACGAACACATTCTCACTCCCTTAAATATGCCTGCCATCACAATAAACCAGCTGTTTAGAAGCAGCAGCTCAGTTTATTGTATGTGACTTAATATACGTCTATATTATTTTCTCATTTGCTGCGTTTTCAATCCTGTTGAATCATTTTGCTGGCCCAGGCTTCTTAAAACTAAAATCATGCTCACTAATGTCAGATTTAAAGAAGTTCACTTGTCATGTTGCTTGTTTTCAGTAATAAATCATTTTAACAATCATTGTGATGCCAAAAAAAGTACACAAAAAATTTGTTAATCTGAATCAATGCAATCTGATTGAAGATTACAAATGTACTATTTTCTTATGTTTCGTGCTGCTAACTTTAAGTTCTATCGACAACACTGGATTACTACAAAAATTTATTTCCACTGTGGTTACACAAAAAGCATTTAATATGGAAGTGAACAGGTGAATCCGCAAACATTAAAATACTCACTGTTTCATAAATAATCATACATAGGGGGTAGTCGTGGCCTAGTGGTGAGGGAGTCGGGCTTGTAACCTGAAGGTTGCTGGTTCAATTCCCACGCCGGCAGGAATTGAAAGAGGGGATTGTGAATGAACAGCACTCTCTCCACCTTCGATACCATGACTAAAGTGCCCTTGAGCAAGACACCTAACCCCTAATTGCTCCCCTTGTAAGTCGCTTTGGATAAAAGCGTCTGCTAAATGATGAAATATGAAATATATATGAAATATACATATTGCATAAACAATATATGTATTAACATGATTTTGGTACACTGCTTACTAACCTTTTCTGTGAATTTTACAAGTTCGTTTCCATTACAACATAATAATAAAACCCTAAACTGACCTTAAAAAACACAACAACTACTTTATAGCTGACATAGCCTAATTTTTAACAAAATAATTCATGTAAAGCGCTTTAATAAAATTATAACCTTCACATTTATTCTTTTTAATCAACCAAAATCAGCCTCATACAGTAAATTCCTCATTGTGATTTCAATTTTTTTAAGTCAAAATTTACTTTTAGCAGTAATCTACCTAAAATGAAAATTATCCCATGATTTACTCACCCTCAAGCCATTCTATGTGTTTATGACTATGTGTATGAAAAAAGTGCATCCATTCATCACAAAAGTAATCCATACGGCTACGGAGGGTTAATAAAGGCCTTCTGAAGCGAAGCGATGCGTTTTCTTTCAAGAAAAGTATCCATATTTATAACTTTATAGACTCTAATCTCTAGGTTGGGGTAATGTCCGTCAGCTCATTCACAAAAGAGTAAATATAAATATGGATACATTTATGGAGCCATATGGATTACTTTTATGATGGATGTGGTTTTTGGGCTTCAAACTATTCACTCCCATTATGAAGCTTGGAAGAGCCAAAATATTTTTTAATATGACTCCAGTTGTGTTTGACGGAAGGAAGAAAGTTATATATACCTAGGATGGCGTGAGGATGAGTAAATTATAGGATAATTTTCATTTTTGAGTGAACTAACCCTTTAACTTGTACTGAACCTGGAATATTTCTTTAACAAAAGACAAACATAAGTCTCAAAATTCATGATCTTTCCAAATGTAAAGACACCAAAGGTACCAAAATAGTCCATATGACCCATCTACTATATCGCTAGTTGATGCCTTTTATTGTTCTTTTTGGAGCTTGACAACTAAACATTCTTTTACTAGGTGCCAAAATAATAAGAGTTCGGAGGGACGCAAGTAAGTAATGACAGAATTTTAATTTTTGGATACGCTATCCCTTTAAATAAACAAATGCTCCAGTGTGCGTTAAGTCCCATCACTCAGTTGTGATTTCTGTGCTTGGAGAGACTGATATTCAGCTTTATTTTTATTCTTAGGTGGTAGAATGAGAAGTGGACCCAAACAAAAGAAAACAATTGAAAACCGCTCAGGAGAGGAGAGAAGAACCCAATTTGGAGGCCTGGAGATGAATCTGGCCTGTCAGCCACTGACAAAAGGTGATGGATTAGGAGTTAAGTCCTCTGAAAGCACTCTGGCAAACAGGATACTCCTGAGGCCTCCTACAAGTCCAGCAGTTCTGCGAATGAACATGTGCAATGACACCAGAACCTTGACATCACCAGATCCATCTCTGCCCTCCGAGTCAATAGTGATGGGAGCCAAAATAGGTTCTCACCTCTCGCGGCGACCCTCTGTGAGCCGGTACAGATGATTGGCACCTCCGTCGGCACATGCCCGGATCTTGGCTGAAAAGGCAAAAAAAGAAAAAGGAGGCGCTTAGATGAATCCTTGATCGGCTTCATTACAACTCATATCTCGAAGCAAAAATGAGCGAAGCGATAAATATCATTGAAATCACATTATATGGCTATACGTTTGAAGCCATTTCAGAGCCCCTCTCGGTAACTGCTGACATGCTGAAATGAAAACAAATAGATTATTCTAGATCATGGCCAAGCTGACAGTAATGGTTCCCTTGTGCCTTTCACGAAAGCACTAATCATTTCAGGATGAAGGTCAGTCTGTCCTGTCAGGATCATCATCGATTCTGATAAACATGGTGAGACTTGTCATTTTCATGGTAAGGCGGCCAGTGGGAAGCGAAATCCAGTTAAACATACCACTGGTTTTCACGAGGGATATGACAGAAAAATTTACATAATGAATCTCGATCTGCACGGTGTAATACTTCATATACTATATCATATAATTATGTCTTTAGATATTAACTTTGATTAAAAAATGTATAATATTTAAAAGTTTTGTATTATAAGACTTAATCTGATTGTGTAAAATGTAAAATGCATTACAATAAACTATCTCTAAATAATACTTTTAATTATATAATTATATATTAATATTTATAATATATATACATACTAATTATATAGATATAGCTCTAATTTATTATCCATATTAAATATTATTATAATTTATATTATACACAATGTAATAAAGATATAAAACCAATTAGTATATTACATACATATATAAATAATAACTTTTTAAAATTAAGAAGATATACTACATAAAATGTGCACAAAGCATATTCATAAGGCATATATATTTTGCAAAACATTTCAGATTTAGTATTATAATATAAATATATATTTTAAATGTATAAATAAATATATTAAATATCAATATTTAAATAAAAAAATAACAGCATAATTTAAAATTATGAAAAGACGTATTATGACAACTTTTATAAAGCACCATATAAACAGGCTTCTAGTGAAGTGTTACCCGAGATTCGCTTTTAGTTTGTGAATTCAGTGCAGGCTAACCAAGATCATGTTCCAGCATATGCTCAGTTGGAAAAGTACACACAAACGTACACGCATCTAAAAGCGACATTAAAATGATAATCCTGCCGACTTTAAAGTCTGACACGAGCAGAAGTTCGTGGAAGTGCTCTTGACTTTTTGTAGCTGATGAACTAAAGCACCCAGATGTGGGATTCACTCTCTAGACAATAGCAGGAAGTAACAAACAGGAATTTAAAACACTGCGCATTTTCACTGAATAAATTAGTTATTTTAAACCAGGTGCTTTGAGAGAGACTGCTTTCCTTTGAAGACTTTTCTTCCTCAATTTATCAAGAAGCTTGGATATAAGCATGCTATCCTATCATTTAAAACAACACAAACCCAACGGTACTATATTTATAAACAAACAAAGGCGGTTTTTATGTTTTGTTATTTTTTTTTTCAAATAAGTTCCATGAAAAAGGGAGGGAACATTTTCACGGTTGAATGAAACAAAGATGATTTTCTGGGACAATAACTCAGATGTTATGCAGTGAGGAATTGTCACAAAGATCACGTCATGACGAGCGTAATCTTGTCAGCACAGTTGGTTTATGGCCAAGCGTCAAGGGAAGAGAATTGCATCATATGCCTCATGAATAATGGAATGCATTTGCAAGACACTGCAGCAATCCAAATGGACACAATGGCTTTGCGCATACCGTTTAAACAACTTCTTTCAGGATGAAAGCAACCAAGGAACAACATTTAAACAGTTAAACACCTGTACAGATTGGTGACATAGCAGAGGGTGGAAGCGCTTGAACAACACAAGAACATTCACATTCAATTTACATGCCGCCTTCAATGACCGAATATGATTCTGCACACATGAAAATGTTATAATACATTTTGTGAATGCTTGTAAGGGTCATCTTGCTCCGGATGTCATCTAAATGACACTTTGCTTGTCCTTGTTGTCTGTTCTCCCACTCGTCTAGACTTCTAAACAATGTTTTATTCCACATTCTACAATAGCTCAAAGTCAACCTTGCATTTGTTCTGCAGTATCTGCAGTTTAAAGGCTATTCTACAAAGCTACTGAGAGTAAAATAAAATAAAGCTTGAGGTAAACAACTTGACGGTACATTTTGTTGTACAATGTTACAACACTGCACACGCTCACAGCCCCAGCTGTCTTATCTAGTTACTTATTAAAAACGTATGTCTTCAAAAATGAACACAACCGCTTCAAGAAGAACAAAACATCAAGAAAATATAGTCAGCTTATGTTCACCACAGGCTTTATTTTACACATAAATCGAAAAATCGGGGAAAAAACCCATTATAAAACTCCATAGGGAAATCTCAAAGGAATCAGCGGCGAATTAGTCTTCCGGGTTCTGACGTCAAACCTGCGCCATTCTATAAATCAGCAGGGCATTAACTACACAAAACAGGGCTGTCAATCAATTAAAGATCAATGAATCACATGAGAAAAGACATCAAATGAATATTCCATTATTGTAACAAGAAAACTGAAAAGACGTAAAATGTGTTAAATTAAAAAAGCACAACTCATGATAGCAAATTAATGCTATCTATCCATCCATCCATCCATCCATACTGAGAGCCCCTAAATTAATTTAATGAATTAAGACGTTACATTAATGTGCGTAACATTATTCAAGTAAAGCTTTAATAGACAAAAGTGTACATAAAAGAGTATCGTTTTTTTTTTTTTATTCCCATATCCATGAACATACATACATTATTCCATTAAGCTTTGTTTTTTTGGGGGGGATTTTTTTAAGATTAAGCCAGTATTTTGAACATAGTGTCATTTCATTATTTGGTAACACTTAACAATAAGGTTCATTAGTTAAACATTAGTTAATGTATTAACTAACATGAACTAACCTTGAGCAATACATTTGTTACAAATCTTTGTTAATGGTAGTTAATGAAAGTACAGTTGTTCTTTGTTTGTTCATGTTAGTTCACAGTGCATTAACTAATGTTAACAAGATTTTAATAATGTATTAGTAAATGTTGAAATTAACATTAACAAAGATCAATAAATACTCTATAAGTCAGTTCATTAGTAGTTCATGTTAACTAATGAATCTTATTATAAAGTGTTACCCATTATTTAATAAAATAATCATTCCAATTTAATGTGTTAAATCAGTGCCTCGGGTGATAAGATTAGAATTTTTAAAACTATTTAAAAGAGTGGCTTGTTAGTGAAAAATGATACAAAATAATTAATCGAAAAGCAATAAAACACATTTTTATATGATTTTTTTTCACAAAGTTTCATGGCATGCCTCTGTAATGACCCACATAATATATACTGCAAAATCATTTGCTCTTCCGTTCTGAAATAATGCCTGATGATGATGCATCCAGGCCAGTAATTCATTAGTTCCCAGACAGCTAAATTGTTCTGGAAAAGACATCATAATTTGTTCATAGTGTGATTACACTGGCGTTTTCAATGCAGTCTCGGGAGGTGAATCAAAGAAGCTGTTCTGTAAAGATCCCATCAAAGTAAACAGCGTGCAACATCTCTAACCAGAAAACAGGGCGTAATTCAGTGTAGCCACGAACTCCAGCTAGGAGCAAGACTTGAAAGCTCCGGGCTGAATGCAAATGACTCATTATTTCGACACCAGGCAGATATATTAATATGAAGACTTCAATAAAATGAAGACTTAACCACATGCAGTGCACAATAGGCAATAGTATAACATCCTTGGCCATGAATCTCGAGACTCGACGGCACTTAAACTGCTTTCAGTTCTAAATGTGCTGTGAATATCTAACCTGTGGGATCAATCTCAGCTGCAAGATGATATGATCTGCTTTGCCTAAAACTCTGAATTTAAGAATCGCAATCTTTGGCATCAGTCAAACAGGTAATGAACGATGAATAAGTGATTACAGTCAAAATTCATTTAATCTATAAAATGAATGAATTTTGAACTAGTGATAACCTTAAAAAAAGGCGGCGGGGCCTCCAATAGTTCATGACCAACATTCTCACTTTTTAGTGAGGCAGCATTGCGACGGACGGAGATACTGGCGGGGGTAAATCATCTGAATGCTCTTTCACCGAAGCCCTGGTGCAGGACAGATAACCTTGTAAATAAACACTTCATAATCCACCAGCGGTGCTTCCTCTTCCTGTCGTGAACTTTTGCTACTCGGTCGGTGTTTTATGGGGGACAAATATTGATGAGGCAGACTTTGCTGTCGCTGATTTAATGTCTTTTGGCAGTGGAAGTGAAGTGAAGCCTGTGGCCTGCGTAAATCAAGGAGGGCCGAGTGGTCAACGAGCAAAATGGAAGGTTAGTTTGCCTTTTAAGCTGTCTTCTTTATCCTCAAAAGAGTTGAGAGAAAGAGAATGCGTACAAAACTTTTAATTTAAGTCTACAATTTTGAAATAGGAAGTTGAGCAGGATATATTTTAATAGCCTTTTTCACAGACATAATTCTTTTGATACTTGCTGTCTGTTGCAGAAGGAATTTCTCATTCTAGAGAGTATCTGATTGGACAAACGCCAGTGGAGTACAAGATGACTCATCAATATTTTAGAGTCGGTAAGATTTTTTTTAAATGTTTTTGAAACTATGCTCACCAAGGCTGCATTTATTTGATCAAAAATAGAGTAAAAAAATTTCGTAAAATAATACAACTGAAAATATTCAATTTAAATACATTTTAAAATTGAATTTATTCCTGTGTTTGGCAAAACTGAATTTTCAGCATCATTACTCCAGTCTTCAGTGTCACATGATCCTTCAGAAATCATTCTAATACACTGATTTGTTGCTCAAGAAACAGTTTGTTGTGCTGCTTAATATTTTTTGTGGAAACTGTGATACACATTTGATTACTTGATGAATAGAAAGTTCAAATGAACAGCATTTATTTGAATATTTTATAACACAATAAATGTCTTCACTTTTGATCCAATTAATGTATTCTTGGTGAATAAAAGTAATCATTTCTTTAAAAAAAAAAAAAAATCTTACTGACCCCAAACTTTTGGTATTGATAACATATATGTACTAAATGTCAATGTTTAAGAGTACACTAGCACACAGACAGCCTCAAAGCTATAACAGACATTAAAAGCCAAACAACTTTGCCACAAAATCATCACTATCAAGCCCATCAAGTGATCCAAACTCACAATCTGTCCATTGACCAATGCGCTCAAAAAGATGAAAAAAAAGACCCTATCGCTGTGTTGCAAAACAAACTGTCAAGTAAAGCAGGCCCTTTCACACTTTTCAATACAGAAGGAGGGATAATAGTGATACCCAATACACATACCACAATATGAGGGGAAAAAAGGTTTCTGGACAGGAGAGAAAATAGGTCTACTACAGTGTGTATGATTTCTATGGCACTGTCAATTCTTCAACACCAAAGTTTTATCAAAACAGAAAGCTTGAAGCATTTGCTTCAATAAACACCAGTGTTAGAGGAGGGTGGAGAGGAACAGCTTACAGGAGGTGACTAAGGCTTCCTCTTCCTTTCAAATTCAAACTTTAAAACTGACTGTCCATGCTGTCATTTTGCAAGTGATGAAATTTGTTTTTGACAGTGTGGTCAATGTCAGGTGTGACAAATGTCACTGATGAAGTCAGCAGAATGGCAAGAGACTTTCTCGTACAGCAATTACAGTGCAAGTGTGGAAGTTCTGCCTCTGCTCATGTCTACAGCATGACATCTCACTATTGTGTTCAACTAATAAGGTGCGTGAGACAACATAAGTGACATTTTACACACTAATTCATATCACTCATTTACATTCACTACATAGAAAATCTTGTCTATATGATGACATGATGAAAGAGTGAATGAAAATTAGTGTAATGCAGCTCCATAAAAAATATAAATGTAAAAAGTCTGAGACAAAACAAAAAAAGATAAGATTGATGTGGCTTGGATTGGGTTTGTAAACTTTGGATTTCGTGTGATTTTTGCACAAAAAACAGATTTGAATTTGGCACATAAAAAATGAATTTCCCATTCATTTCATACCAATTATCTGAGGGAAACTTCTGGCTTTACATCCACTACCATTAAAAATTGTGGGGTCAGAGAGGATTTTTTTTTTTTTTTAATTACATGGCACAGATTAATTTGATCAAAAGTGACCGTGAAGACATTTACATTGTAATTGCATTGTTACAAAATTTTAAAATAAATGTAGTTTTTTTTTCTATTCATCAAAGAATCCTGAATAAATATATCACGATTTCCATTAAAATACTACACAGCACAACTATTATAATAAGAAGAAATATTTCTTGATCAACAAATCAGTATATTAGAATGATTTCTGAAAGATCATGTGACACTCAACATTGGAGTAACGATGCTGAAAATTTAGCTTTACAGGAATCACATTATAAAATATAAGAAAATAGAAATCAGCCATTTCAAATTGTAATAATATTTCACAATTTTACTGTTTTTACGTGATTATTGATCAACGAAATACATCTTCGGTGAGCATAAGAAACTTCTCGCAAAAACATAAAAGGAAATCTTACCAACTGAAACTTTTGAACGATACAAAACAGAAACAGACCTGAGTCAGAGTAGTTCTCATTTTAATTTTGATGCTAACAAAAACAAGGCTGTGAGTAACAATAGGGTACATGATGAACATACTGGTAACAAACTACAACACAATGAACAAACTGTATTTCCGTTGCTCACAGCCTAGTTTTTGTTAGTTCTGAATTAAGCATTTCAGCTACTCTGACACCTAAGCCTATAGCGTGAATCTACTAATCCCTTAAGCAAGTTACTTCCACACAAAGCATTTCCAGCTCTAAATTCCATACTAATAACTGAACTAAGAAAGAAGTGAACTTTTCAAAATAGTTTTGAGAAGAGTCCAAAAATGTGTTGGTATCTCCAAATAGCGGTCTTTGATCCCTCAGTCCAATAGAGAGCTGCTGGTGTCACAGGCCCATAGGGCTGCACTTCTAAGGCTCACTGGAGGAGGGGTGGAGCTCCCTGCCCCGGTCCCTCAAGGAAAACCATCTGGATATGTTTTCCATGCTACCAGCAACGCACTCTTTGCCCACCTGCTTAGCCTCCAGAGCAAAGCTGCATGAAAAATGCACAGCATCTCTGATGCAAGGGCAGAGGAATTACAAGATCAAGAGATTTACAAATGAGACCAACTTATGAAATGGTAAAAAAAAAAAAAAAAAAAGCATAGTTGACATAAACTCTCGCCCGCGTAAAAACAAAGCGGCTACCATCTTAAGAGAAGCATCTACATCAAATGAAAAACAAATAGCTTATTTTACAGTTGAACAGTTTGGTAGCCCTAAAAATCATGTGAAAAAAAATCATATACGTAAAAACTAGGGCAATCAAATGAATGCAAAAATTAGTCCAATTAATTATAAAAACATAGTGCAATAGGAAAATTAATGCAATTAATCATGCCCCCCTAAACCTTTGTTAAAAATGTTGTTCAATAATTTATGTTCAGAAATATTATTTAAATTATTTAATCTTCTACCTCAGTAATTTGATGTCTAATGTAATGAATAATCTTCAGTTAAGGAAGTTTCACAGCAAAAATACATTAATAAATTTGATTCATTAATTAGAATATCATGAAATGAATTCGATTAAAGTTTTAATTAACTGACAGTGGTGCATTCCTATTTGCATACTAATGCATTATACTGTGCCATTTTATAGTATAATAATATGAGTAGTGTGTTCACTGTTAATTTTGATATACTATTATATTTATTAATATTTTTAAATGAATATTTAGCTTTTATTTGATATTGTGACGAGCAGGGCGGGCGAGAGCCGTGAGGGAACGGCGCGAGGCCGGTGACGCGAGAGTTAACGAGCTTCAGGTGCTCGGCGCACCGGTCTCGAATCCCCACGGAGGAGCTCCGGAAGCATAAAGGAGGAGCGACGACAGTGGAGGACGAGAGAGGACCAGGCCTGGATTTTATGTTGTGTTTTATTTGGTTTGTGTGGGCGGCAGTCGCCGTGAGGAACTGCCGCCCTTATACTTTTTGTTTCGTTGTTGGTTTATTTGTTAATTAAACTTGTTGAATGTTCGCCGGTTCCCGCCTCCTTCTTCCCATATTTACGAACTTTGTTACAGATATGTTCAGTTTTCATTTTAATTTCAGCTTAAGTTTTAGTACATTTGTTACAGGCTTGTCATTTTTATTTAGTGTTTTATTTTAATAATTTCTTTTCAGGTTTAAAATATATATATATTCAGTTTTAGTTGTAGTAATTTTAGTGATTCAGCTATTATTATTTAACATCAGATTGATTTCAATAAATGAAAACCATTTTAATAGTTTTAGTTAACAATATCAACACTGATTCACGCTGACAATTTCAACAACAGAACACAGTGCAAAGTATAAGTGGGCATTCGGAACACAACTTATAACAAGTCATGATCTACAATACAAGAGCTATAATTCAGACTGCAATTGAAAATAGTTTGAGATCAACAAATAAAGGTACCTGAAAGCACACAGCACTATAAAGACAAACAGAAAAATAAGTGTTATGTAATCATACCTCATCCAGTGGGGGATCAAAAAGATGACTAATGCATTATGGGTTATAGAGGGCTTTATAGCACACAGTGCCTCTATATATCACCAATTAGGCCTGTCTGACCTTATCCAGAGAGTTTTGTGCCAGGTATGTCACCATTCTCTACTGCGCAAGCGAGCCAGACAAGTACAGACATGCATCAAATCATAAGCCAATGTGAGATATTCATCACAAAATCAATACCTTTACTCCACAGCACATGGAAGTACCGCTCATCAATTGGCTGATTTAGGATAACCAAGCAAATCCTCTGTTTTCCTGGTGAAGGAACACAAAAGTGAACATTAATGGGCAGAAATGTTTCAGCAGCATCCTGTGGTTAGGATCTAGTCTCAGTCCTTCCATTTACAGTGTGCCAACTGAGAAAAACACATTGTAAATTTTGGTTTCATCTGATGAGATTCAGCTCTAAATAGAAGCGGCTAATGAAAACAGAAAGAGTAATAACTGTGATAATACAGGCAAATGCATCGGTAATTGTCTAAACAAAACTCTGATGTATTTTCACAACTGCCAGACGTGCTTTATGTGTAGCAATTTAAAGCAAGCTGTGTAATATTAACAAATCAATTTCAGCTAATTTTACAGATATTATATAACACCTAAAATGAACAAATATCACTTTCCTTCTAGATGATACTGCAGAAAATCAATTATAGTTAGTAAAAGACATAGATTTTTTGTTTATTTATATATTTATTTAAATGAATGATTAAATTACAGTATTATGAAAAAAAAATCTTTTAGTCATTTTTTATTTCTTTTTTGTTGGAAGCACTTTCTGATCCAACTATACAGTCTGAACATATAAAAGAAAACAAATTGGGTTACTCTATAATTCAGCATTTTTAATATTTCAAGATAATGTTCTGTAAGGCTTCCCAGTGCTCCAAACAGTCCAAAATGCATGGGTTCACACATTTAATTGTGATAAATTTCAGCGCCAAGCTGCTCACACATTTGTAATTATTGTTATTCTAACATGAAGCAAATCAAACGTTTCTCCGTACAGCACAAAGCTACAATTGAAGCCTCTAAATGAAGGACATACATCAGCATTAGAGCATTGTTTTTTGTATGTGTGTGGACATGGTTAAAAATGAATCAACAGCATCACAGGATGAGGAAAGGTGATGAGTGGAGCACAAAGTGTACGTGTCAAAACTGTCTCCGAATAAATCACAAGTATCCTGATGCGGGCGTGAACAGAACACATCTTGCGGAACAGACTGGGGAAATATCAAGGTCCTGAGGTGCGAAAACTTTGTATAAATTAATGAGAGCTATCGCAACACCCTTGGTAGTGGCGAAAGGTAGACGACTCAAAAAGAAACAACATCTGTATTTTGCAACAGTTCTACAAAATTGTTTTTTTCACATTTCAGTCACAGGTCTCCTCTTCCTGTAAATTGCATTTTTGACAGCGCACACTTTTAGTAGGGCACCAAGGACGTTTCCCACATTTGAATATTCTTCTCCGGGAATTATCAATTGAAATACACAGAAATTATCATATACCAAATTAGCTGAGAGCTTGCTGTTCATTAGGATACAACAAATTTGCAATTCAACACATAAACAAGTTGGGTTTGATTAGTTCACAAATTGGAATGAATAGGACATGAAACGCAATTTCTTATTCTAAACAGAGTTCCATTAAATATAAATGTATTGAATATGTATGAATCAAAGGATCGTAAGCACACGCTGAGACATGAGAATTGAGAATGGCGTATTTTTGGACTAGGTCAAAAATCTGGGCCATGTCTTCAGTCTTCATTTTACTGAAGGGCTATATAGAACATTTCAGAGAAGTGTAAGGTCACATGAGTCTATCTATTGCAGGATATTTTTGTTCTCATGAGTCTTTTGTCTCGAAATCTCTTGAGTATGTGGACCTTATGGGAAAATGGTGTGAAAATTAAATACAGCCAAGTACACTAAGAACAGTTCTTTACCGGAGAGAAAAGCTCTGTAGGAGCAAGAGTGAACAACTTTTAAAGCGTTAGTTCACCCAAAAATGAAAATTCTGTTATTAATTACTCACCCTCATGTCGTCCCAAACCCGTAAGACCTTTGCTCCTCTTCAGAACACAAATGAAGATATTTTTATGAAATCCAAAAAGGTTTTTTTTTTATCCTCCATAGAAAGCAATATAATTACCATCAGTCAAGGTCCAGAAAAGTAATAAAGACATCGTTAAAATAATCAGTGGTTCAACCTTGATGTTACGAAGCGACGAGAATACTGCACAAAATACTGAGCCGCCGTTCTGATAATTCGCGGAACATAAACAGCGTAGGAGAATGACAGGCGAGAGACGAACTTGTTGAACAAAGTAATTATTTTTGTTTTGTTTCAGTGCACAAAAAGTATTGTCATCACTTCGTGACATTACAGTTGAACCACTGTAGTCACGTTTACTATTTTAACTATGTCTTTACAACTTTTCTGAACCTTGAATGATGGTGATTATGATGCTTTCTATCTGAGATTTCATCAAATATATCTTAATTTGTGATGAACAAAGGTCTTACGGGTTTGGAACGACATGAGGGTGAATACTAAATGTAAGAAATTCTGTGAATAACATTGAACTTGAATGCGATTCTTAGTGCAATTATACAAATCACAAAGGATGCGATTATTTTTTTATGCGCAGCTTGTCAATGAAGTAAAGCTCCAAATGCTAATCCATCTGAAAGCACTGAGAGTTTGAGTCGCTTATAATGTACATTTGAAAAAGCAACGCATGTCAAACATCTTTCCAGACATGAAAAGCATTTATTAACATCTTGTCCAACAAAAGACAACATTTAATAACAGCTTTTTACTTCAAACTCATTTCATAACGACAGTTGAGCATCCTTCTGTGAGATGATGTGACTTCTTACACAGAATAAGGCAGTCTTGTGTTTATTATTCATGTTTAATCGACCAAAGTGTTTCAATCTTCTGTTTATTCCAATAGAATCTATATGCGGACCGCAAGAGAGGGGGCGTAACAGGAAGGAGGCGTAACCTGTTGCAGGGGGCGTAACTTGAAGTTGTCCAAGTCACACCGAACCACGCGAGATGTCAAAAAGAGATGATGCAGCCGCTGCACATGCGCACATCAATACTGCGCCATTTAATATTTATTGATTTAATTTAATAACTGTATTTGCAGTATTGTAAGGGTAGGTTTAGGGTTGGGGTGGGTGTAGATGTTAATAAAACACAATTTGATAAGTAGCACATTTAATTTACTGTTATTTCTCCATAGATTCTGCCTCACTTCTGGCCGTAGCTGCATCCCTTCAAGACACAAACGTCACTAGTACTGCTCTTCTTCTACTTCACTTTTCTTGCTTTTTAAGCTTCACTATCGCCACCTAGTGATAAGGGATCGGATCATATAACAACTACAAGGCCATAGTCATGCTGTTTGATTTTGTCATTTTTTAAGTATTTTAACTATGAAACTCTACAGTACATTTTTTATGGAAGGGGTAGGTTTAGGGAAAGGTTTTTAGCTATAATTGCATGAATTTGTATTAATTTGGTAGTATTTATTTTGTTTTACTACTAGCTTGTTTCATACTTAAGATTCGATAGCAATATAAGCTCATCTTACACACATTTCATTCATAAAACATTAAATAATTTACTTTAAAAGATTGTTTTAGTCAATGATGTCCACGCTTGTTTATTCGCGGAAGGCGTAACTTGAAAAGGCATAACTTGAAGCACGTTGTAGTACTGTGGGATGCAGACAGACTCTTCTCGTTTATTTAGCTACAGCGAAATGACGCGTTATCTTCTTCTGCTGCAGGGCATGTTTAGAGTTTCTGTGCAAGAGCGCTCTCGGGCTTTGAGATGGAGAAGCATTTACTACTGATCACAGAGCCGTACAGCTCTGACAAGATGCGCATTAAATAATCACAGCTTTTGACAAATCGCGTGCGATAAATTATGCAGTCCTAGCTTGCATATTGGCAGTTTATTAGTACTTATAAAGCACATATTAATGCCTTATTTTGCATGACCATATTCTACATCCCCAAATCCTACCTCATACCTAAACTTAAACACTATACCTTCCTAACAATTAATAAGCAGTAAATTAAGAGTTTGAGGTAAAAGTCATAGTTAATAGTTAATATGTGTTCCCCATACTCATTTTACCAATTCCAAACCACATCAATCCTACTATTAATTTTGTGGTAACACTTTACAATAACAGTAGTTAACTAGATAGAAAAGTTTGTCGAGACAAACTTTAAGTTGGCTTAAAAAAGCCTAGCCAGAAAAATTGAAGTAGTTTGAAATAGTTTAGGTTTTAGTTTAGAAGTTTTCATAGATGGATCGATAGATCGATAAATGAGTTAATGAGTTTGAATGAGTTTAAATGGCATGGAATAGCAGCTTCATTGAGTCTAATTGGCTGTTTAAATTAGAATTTTGACAGCTGGAGTTTGAACAGTCTTGGCTCAACTGAACATTCAGTCAATGAAAGTCAATGGGATTTTTCCAACTTTTAATCAGGATTTTTAGGAAAAACGTAAGTTCAATCAGTCTGAAAAGATATAGCAACCTGAGTCAGAACAGTCTGAAGGTCTGGTCCAAGTTTGGTGGTTGTAGCTTGAAAGGTCTAGGAGGAGTAGCGTTTAGAAATTTAGCCTAAGAAGAATAATAATAAGCTTAAGTAGCAGAACAGTAAGTTGGCTCTTTCAAGTCAACTTAACTACTTTAAGCATGAACAATACTTCTACAGCATTTATTAATCTTAGTTAAATGTTAATTTCAACACTTACTAATACATTATTAAAATCGAATGTTGTATTTGTGAACTTTAGATAATGCACTGTGAACTAACATGAACAATGACCAGCTGGATTTTTATTAACCAACATTAACAACGATTAATAAATACTGTAACAAATGTATTGCTCTTTGTTAGTTCATCGTTAATTCAACTAGTTAACAAATAACCTTATTGTAAAGTGTTACCTATTTTGTATATAATCATTTAGAAATATATAATTGTTAACAAAGGCTGGAAGTTAAAAAAAAAGCCTTATTTCACTAATAAGCAGGTTTCCTTTTACAGATAATATATACCAAAAAAGAGATTTAACTCACACTGAAAAGTGAAAAGGTATTAAATACCATGAGGAGCATGCAATACTACAGAAATTGCAAAATTAAGCTGTGACCACTAGACAAGAAAAGCTCACTGGGGCAGCAGGGTCACAGAAAAACAGCTAGAGAAGAAAAGATGAACGTTAACTGCAAGAGACTTTTAAGAGTTTCTGGTGATTTCACACGTAAATCTTTGCCTTAATTCTTAGTCTCCGTTTTCCAAAACTACAAACTACCTGGAGTTTCCAGAAGTAAAAGGCACCAGGTTCTTAGAGACTTTGCTAAGGCAAGAAACTCTGAAACATGACACCCACTTATTAAGAATCACAAGCTGAAGAGTCGTGAAACACATAAAGATTGATTTTTTAAAAGATTTTATGGACAGATAGGTTGAGAGTGACTCTAGAGGTACCAGCACCAGTTCAAGTCAGCGGCAGTGGAGAGGGAGTCGCTGTGTGAGCTGCTACTAAACAAGACGTGTAAGGAAGACGGACCTTTCAGGGTAGGAGATGGACTTAAACTCCCAAAACTTACTGTCAGATTCTGGAAGATAAATGCTTCAAACAGTGGTACAAGAGGAAGTGGTGCTGGCCCCTCAAGAGTCCCTCTCAACCTACCTGTCAATAAATCCTTTAAAAAAAAAAAAATCAGTCTTCATGTATTTCACAACACTTCAGCTTGTGTTTCTTATTAAGGGGGGATTTCAGGGTTTTTCAGAATTTTACCTTAGCAAAGAGAATCTGACACCTTGTACTTCTGGAGACTCCAAGTAGGTTGCTGTTCAGGAAAATGGTGTCACTGGAGACTAAAGGGTTCCTGATGGTTTCACACCTTTAAAGTCCTTTGCAGTTAATATATTTTCTTCTCTACCGTGACCTTGCTGACCCAATGAGCATTTTTTTGTCCAATGATCACACCTTAATTTTGCAATTTCTATAGTATTGCATTAGTATTACTTCCTCCTCATGGGCATTTAATAATTTTTGACTTTTCAGTACGAGTTAAATCTCCTTTTGGCCCATTTTACCTGTAAAAGAAAACCTGCTTATAATAATTAAACACTTCCAGTCCTTGTTACCAATTATATTTCACTCATACGTCATTATATATGAAAGTAATAGTACTTATTAAGATTGATGCGGTTGGAATTGGGAAAATGTTCTTGGGAAAAAAAAAAAGAAAGAATATTGCCTAATAAATAAAGTACTGTAATAATGCTAGGCCTTTTCAGACTTCTTATTCCACCACTGCAGCAGTATTTTTTCATCTAATATTAATCAAATATAAATATTAGATGAAATATTTAAATAAAAAAAAATTTAAAATGTTGCCTTGGAAACTAACTGAAATAAAAAAAAAAGTTTATGTTGAAATACTAAATAACTAAAACTGAAATACACATAAATTAAAGAAAAAGTGAAATATTAACAAACATAAAACTAATATAAATTCCTATTAATTAATACTAATGTAATCCTACTATAATAATAACAACAATAATAAGTCTGCAGTTAAAACTGCTCTTTACATTTCCAAAATGTATTACAATAAGGACAAACATCACAACCATTTAGTGAATTTGACCGTAAACCTTCTTCACGCACCTTACCGGCAAAAATGTGAGGGGGAGATAACAGTAGGACAAAAGTTGATGTTAGTCTTTGAGACTGCATTCATTACTATAATGACCACAAGCGGTCTCACACATTGAAAGCATGGCTGCAATTCTTGGCCAATCATTACAGCCTGATTACTTACTTTCTGGTCATGTATTTATGGAGACGGGGATATAATGTTGAATAAAAAAACTCCCCCAGAACACATCTATTATTTTGTTGTAGACCGCTCTCAGATTAAATGGGGCTGTTTTCTCCATTTATTGCATGGGCTGGAGGTGGGGGGTTGGGCAGTTGGGTGGTTGGGGGGCTGTTATCCATTTCTGCTAAAAGTTAACTTGACTGGTAGGATCATTAGCTGATAGCCAAATTGCTTCCACCAGCTTGTTTAAAAAACTAAGCCACCTCCAGCATTGCTTGAACTTGGAAATAAAGACGTGTGTTAATTTGGCTTGTTTTAATTTCGGATTTTTGCTTAAGTAAACCCAAAGGTTTTAGGTTCATCTATTCATAGGACCAATAAAAAATGTACAGATCTAATAAAAACGCACCCAGAAACCCACATTGTGTGATAAAATATGCAAAACAGACATTTGGCATTATCAATATGCTCCTGTTGGTGTAGCCTCATCTGTGCAAACCAAGTAAATGATTAAAAAATGACTACACCTGAATAAACACTGTGGAGAAGCATATAAAAAGCAGAAATGATGGATATAGGAGACCATTTCATCCCTTGAAATCTTATTCTCAGCCATAGCGAATAAAAGAAACACTGAAAGTGAAATATTTCCATTAAAATTCAGTTATAACGTGTAAGACATAGCACTTTGTAATAACTGTGAACATGCAAAGTGGCTAATTTAAAGCCTCTGTAAAATGTAGTCCATTGTAACTGCGCAGAGCTTCTGTGATGTATTTATTAACTTTGTTTATGTTCTGGACAAAGTGTAAATGCAGGCATAGGCGAGAATAAATACATTCAGACGTTTAAATGGGTTTCAAATGAATACATACCTGAAGGCAAAAGGCAATCTAATGGAGTGAATTCATCCATGGTCGTGTTTATAATAAGCTGGATTCATCAACTGAAGGAAAACAAATAAAAACATTTAGAGACGACAACATTTCTGTAGAATGAACACCTGACAAATTAGATCTTCTAATCAAAACAAAAGCTTTCTATTATGACAGATAAAGTAATACACTGAAATATAAAACACAGATCATTTATAGTGCCTAATACACAAGATAAAAAAATAGAAATGGAAGAAACCTTCTCACCTTCTTTCACAGCCTTGTCTACATGAACTCTCTGTCCTGTGAATGCTAACTTTTCCTTTCTAACTTATGCTCTGCTTCTGTAAAATGTTACTAGATTAGCTCAAGGTAGTCTCACACAGCCAGATTACTATTCTGCGCCGCAGATTACTCTGCTCAGGAACCACACACCACAGCACACATTCGTATGTGCGATATTGCTCAATAAACAAAAGCTAACATGAGTAAATTTTTAGACAATACTGGCAGTTTCTTTTGATTTTTGCTTATTGCAATTGCAAATAAAGTCAAAACAGAATCAACCACTGCATGCCTCCTATAGCAACACTAGGAGTGTTTAATTCTTCAATGAATGGGTGTTCTTGAATGAATCCCTCGAGTGAATAATTCAATGATACTAATTATATGTTAGCCTATTTTATTAATTTCAGGAAAGACCCCTTGTAAAATTTGCAATGAATGTGCAGTGAGAGTGTACCTTAATTCTTAAAAGGATAGTTCACCCAAAAATGAAAATTCTGTCATCATTTTTTACACAAACCCTTGTAAAATTGGCAATTAATGTGCAGTGTAAGTGTACTTCAAATCTTTAAGGGATTGTTCACCCAAAAATGAAAATTCTGTCATCATTAATCATCCTCAAGTGGTTCCAGAGATAAAATACTAGGGTATTGGGGGGCGAGATCTGTTTGGTTACTGACATTCTTCCTAATATCTTTCTTTGTGTTCAGCAGAGGAAAGAAATTCATACAGGTTTGGAACTACTTGAGGGTAAATAAATGATGACAGATTTTCATTTTGGGGTGTATTAACCCTTTAAAAGTATATATATATATATACACATACATATATACATATATATATATATATATATATATACACACATATATACATATATACATATATATATATATATATATATATATATATATATATAAGCATTAAAAATATATATATATTTTTTTTTTAAATGCTTGCAGATAAAATGATATTACTCAAATAAAAGGCCACTCAAAGAGCGAACACTTTCATAACTGTTTCATAATGCATACACTTGCACATTAAAATGCATGTTATGATAATGTTAAAAGTTTTACTTAAAGAACATTAATTTAAAGCATTACAATTTTAACTGTAGTGTGTTGTTAATACTATATTTCAAGTTATATTTTACTGTACTTTAAATGTAATCACAACTTATTATTATTAATGTGCAACTAAATACACTTAAATACATGACTTGTAAGTTTTATTAGAAATTACAAAGTATATTTACTTTACCATCAATGGTACATTTAGCTCAGGGTAGTATTTTAACCATATTTCAAAGAGAATAGAAGTTACGTAATTACATGTTTTTAATTTAATTGGAATTAACATGACTGTTTGAAAACATTAGTCTGCACTTAAATATATTCTTTCCATAATGAGTACTCTTTTTAGAAGTATGTTGAAGTGCATTCATTTTTCACAGTGACAGTGAAAGTTTTGAACAACACCTCATTTAAATGATAAACAGAAAAGTTTCAGGACCAGAAAGTGAATTTCATTGATTGCTGTATGCTGTCTTGAAGCAGATATCTTATCCTGGATGATTATGAAAGCACTGGTTGAGAGGACACCATTCTGAGCTTTATATGCAAGAAAATTATATAATTATTTACTCGACACACAGTGTAAAATGTCATTACTTGGATCAATCCTGCTGAGAGTAACAGATCAATACAGGTAGAGAGGTGCATTCCTAACTCTCTGCCAAAATGGATCAACATAGCAACTAAAAGGGGCTAATCCAACCTGACACACAAAATTATTGATGGAATTTGAGTGCTGTCAAAAAGACATTGCACCAGAAACTCAAGACCCTCAAACTCAAGCAGGTGGGCCTTAAAGGAGCAGTGCACCCAATAATGAAAACTCATCATTTATTGTATTATTTTGTCATCATCAATTTACCCTCATGTCATATCAAACCTGTATGACATTCTTACTTCAGTGGAACACAAAAAGAAACAGTTTGAAGAATCGTCCAGGGGTGCATTTCCCAAAAGCATAGTTAGCCAAATAAGACAATGAATGTGCACATCAGCAACGTCAGCTGTGGTTAAAAGCATAGTCTCTTGTTTTTATGATATGTGGACTCAATAAAACATTATTTTGAGTAAAATCATTTCAAATATATACAAATGAACGAGGAAACGCAGAGGATGGAGCAAAACAAAACAGCGGTTTTAAGAAAAATGTCAGAGGATTTCTATCTTAGAGAAAAGGAGCTACATCCTACGTCACACATCAGGGTCAAAGGTTCTCTCGTGAACACGCGTACAGACATTGCCGGAAGACAGTGATTATAGTTTATAAAGTTTTAAAAATAGATATTTTTCTTACAAAAAAAACATTTATTAACCCAATGGAGTCGTATGGAGTACTTTTATGATGGATGGATGCGCTTTTTGAAGTTTCAAAAAACACTATTCAATGCCACTACAAAGCTGGGAATGTAACTCTGATTGTGTTAGGCTGAAAGAAGAAAGTCATATAGACATAGGATGGCTTGAGGGTGAGTTAATTATGGGATGATTTTCATTTTAACTATCCTTTAAGTCTTATTCCCAATAGCTGTTTACTTGTATACAAATAAATCATTTACAATGGGATGGCTCGATTGGACTGAAAAGCCTCACTCATATTAACACCTCACTCAATCCAAATCCAAATGAAATTTCGGTCGGATTGAAAGGGGAGGTGTAGACCTAAAATAATACAATCAACAGGCCATGAATAGGCTAAAAAAATAGCCATGAATCTGACTATTTTGCCAGTTGGATTCAAAAATACTTTGCGCACATTCAGAATCTGAAATTGCATTGAATTCATTAGGACAGACGAAAATTATGAATCAGTTGATTGAGTCCAAAAACCTGATTAATTCATGCATAGCTCTAACTGACCTGACTCTCAAGTTCAACTCACTGAATATAATAATATAATAACAGAACCAGCGGAAAATGATCAATAAACGAAAAGAATTTTAGTCTGTTCCTCACACAAAGCTACACAATCACTTTTCAGTCTACTTAAATGGGGATTTTTTAAATCATTTTTGAAGGTAGATAAACTTCCCATTGATTGTAACTTCATGGAAAACACTAACCAGAACAATTCTTTAAAATTTCTCCATTTGTGTTCCAGAGAAGAACGCCACATGTGTGTGTTTGTTGTATAAGTTGCTTTTGAGAAAAGATGTTATGTATGAAATAGATGCATGCAATTACTATAATTACTGTCATTAAATTGTTCAACACAGTTGAAAAGGGAATTCTGAGGGTAACACCTCACAATTACCGTCATCACAATAGTAAAAGACTACAATTGAGGGAGTGAGGGTTTTTTTTTTTTTTTTTTTACTTCAAAAGGCAAGACTGGCAGTACAGTTAAAAAAAAAAAAAATCAGCCTTGTCAATGGCTAAAGTAAGTTCTTTCTTTCCTCCATTGTGTCTTTAATTAATTTGGCCCTTGTTGTGTAGTTTTTTCCCACAGGGTGTTTTTGTAATTAGTTCTATTGACTGAAATTTCAAGGTTCTCTGACTTAGTCTGGGGAAATTCTCTGCTTGACATCAGTTGTTTTTGTACTTTATAGAAGAGCCAGAGTTCAATTTAAGGTTGAGTGCCCAAATAATTTAGTTTACAAACTTTAATAACTCCCTCATTATGTGCACAAGTAAATCACACAAGTGCTTCTACGGAGACAGAATGTATTTTTAATGGAAGTCAAACATCATTATCTACAGCTTTCAGCTCTGGCACGATTTCACTCAAATCTTTAGCAAAGCTCTCTACTTAATAGACTTTTGCAGGCCGAGGTTCACACTCTAGTCTCTCGAAGTAAGCCTTAAGAGATTTTGTAAAGAATTGCTATATTATTTCACGAAGATTAATACCTACAGTAGATGAACTATGAGAAATAACCCGTCCATAAAACTGATAGAGTAGATATAAACATGCCATCAAAATGTACTGAACACTTGACATTTGGCTTTTACACAAAACTTAGACAGCTGACTACCTAAACAAGAGACGTATGCGAGTCCAGCGTTCGAAAAGACACGTTTTGGGGCGCAAAAAGGCGCATAAACTCGCTCTTTAGGTAGTCAGTTCGCTAGGTTGACAGACACAGCCTGTTTCTCTAGTCTAGTGTACTCACTCTGTGAACGGGTTTCCTGCAGCATGTGTCCAGTCCACACTCGGGTACAATCAACGAGTGCCGAAGACAAGCGCTTGAGCTCCAGAATAGTGTGTGATGATGGTCACAGCGACATCTAGAGGTGGGTTGTGCACCTACACGGATTCCTTTAGGGTCGTCATCCGATAGATTTAAAGAGAAATGTATGACATGACCTCCACACAACACTCATACCTAGAGTATTTCTCAATAAAAACAAAAAAATCTCATGGTCTCTAGTCTGGTTTCATGTCAGCGCTGTACAAATAGTAGTGTGTTTTGCCACATATACATACATTATAATTTCTTTTAGATAGATTGATAGATAGATTTAAAGAGAAATGTATGACATGACCTCCACACAACACTCATACCTAGAGTATTTCTCAATAAAAACCTCATGGTCTCTAGTCTGGTTTCATGTCAGCGCTGTACAAATAGTAGTGTGTTTTGCCACATATACATACATTATAATTTCTTTTAGATAGATTGATAGATAGATTTAAAGAGAAATGTATGACATGACCTCCACACAACACTCATACCTAGAGTATTTCTCAATAAAAACCTCATGGTCTCTAGTCTGGTTTCATGTCAGCGCTGTACAAATAGTTGTGTGTTTTGCCACTTATTCATACATTATAATTTCTTTTAGATAGATTGATAGATAGATTTAAAGAGAAATGTATGACATGACCTCCACACAGCACTCATACCTAGAGTATTTCTCAATAAAAACCTCATGGTCTCTAGTCTGGTTTCATGTCAGCGCTGTACAAATAGCAGTGTGTTTTGCCACATATACATACATCATAATTTTTTAGGATAGATAGATAGATAGATAGATAGATAGATAGATAGATAGATAGATAGATAGATAGATAGATAGATGTGATCAGATGATAGATAGATAGATAGATAGATAGATAGATAGATAGATAGATAGATAGATAGATAGATAGATAGATAGATGTGATCAGATGATAGATAGATAGATAGATAGATAGATAGATAGATAGATAGATAGATAGATAGATAGATAGATAGATAGATAGATAGATGTGATCAGATGATAGATAGATAGATAGATAGATAGATAGATAGATAGATAGATAGATAGATAGATAGATAGATAGATAGATAGATAGATAGATAGATAGATAGATAGATGTGATCAGATGATAGATAGATAGATAGATAGATAGATAGATAGATAGATAGATAGATAGATAGATAGATAGATAGATAGATAGATAGATAGATAGATAGATAGATAGATAGATAGATAGATTTAAAGAGAAATGTATGACATGACCTCCACACAGCACTCATACCTAGTTTATTTCTCTAAAAACAAAACAAAAAAACCTCATATAGTCTGTAGTCTGGTTTCATGTCAGCGCTGTACAAATAGCAGTTTGTTTTGCCACATATACATAAATCATAAATTATCCATCAGCGACTCTGCTGCCACTTGGCCTCACCCAGAGAAAAAGACCCGTCACAAATATGGCTTTCTGTCAGCCGGTAGTAAACAAAAGGCAGTTCTAATTTGATAAGGGACACCAAGGTTAAATTTTGCCAGCACAGCACGCGATCCAGGGTCGCCAAGGCTTTCTCAGCCAGCTGTAAAATTATTCTGCTGTATAACAGCTTGCGCAAGACTGATAAGGCCGATTTCCTGAGACAAGCCGGTAAGAAAAGCACAAGCTTGTATCCTCGGAGTCACCTGCCATTTCATACACATTGATACGTCCTGCCTGGCGAGAAACAGATAAACATAACCAGATTATTGGAGTTGCAGAACCCCAATAGAGGTGATTTTTTGCGTGTGTGTGTCTGATACTTGATTGAGAAAGCAGAGCATTGAAGTTGATTTCTCGCTTTTGGAACTATTGTAAAAGTGCTATCATTGACATGCCCTTCTAACTTTTCTGGCCGACTCTGCAAACTATATGACAACATTAACTGCACTGGGAGATGCACTGTGCCCATTTTTTGACTGTTTAATTATCTAACGCTGCGTGGAAATCTTTCATATTGTACCACGTGTTTGAACTGGGTTTTTTTTTTTGTTGTTGTTTTTCTTTAATGGGTGATAACATCAAGTCCTTTATCTTCAACACCTGGCCTCAATTGGTTTCTCTGGGCAATGCCTTTCAGATAAAGATAATTACAATGAAGATGAAAGCATGACTTTGTCCAACAAGAGTTTTACCACCAGATAAAAGACAAATAACAGAGCTCTAAGAAATAGACATTTCTTGCAGCTCTCACTATTTTTGCTTGAGGTTCATTTAATAAATAAACATGTTCAATTATCTTAAACCATTAAATGACATTAAAAATGTATTAGTTTGATTGTATTAGTTCTAGTCTTGTGGTGAAAAAACAAGTAGATGAAGTCTGTTTTTATCCTTTATACATTAAATCAAGAAATAACCAAATTTCATTAAATGAAACCTCTGAATGGTGTTAGAAATACTCGAATAAATTTCTGGAATTATTTACTGTGCAATGGAAATTATTCATGTAGTAGGTCCAAGTTGCGAACACAAAAAAATGAATTAAATGTTCATGAATTATAATTTTTTTTCCCCTCATAATCAATGTGGAAGAGAATATGGGGAAATTACGCTGAACAATTCAACCCCCGCTCATATATATATTTCTATCATGACAACTCAAGATATCAAGATCATTGCTGCTGCAGTTGATTATTGCTTTAGTTGTAGATTATTGCTGCTGCTGCTGCAGCAGAGTGATACGCTGATATGCTGCTATGCATGCAGACATACTGCTTCTGCTCAAATAGCGTATATAAAAATGACCCATAGCAGATCTATAGAGGTGGACCTGGGGAAGATGAAGGGTTTCAGGAAATTCTGAAATGCTGCAAATGCTATAATGAATGCTAAACAGCCATTTAAATGTTGTGAACAGTAAGCTCATTAGATGCAGATGCGACATGAACCAATCAGCTTGTGCTTGTTCACAACAATTCAGTCTTTTCAATGTAAAAGTCTTCATTACTGACTGACACACTCATAAATACAGTCTTTGCCTGATGGTGTAATATTGTAACTTCTGTTGCTATGCTTGGTCAGGGACTATTTTTTCCAGCGGAAGGAAGGCTTTTAGTGAACGTTTACTTCATGAATGTTATATTGATACATATTTTTGGCTTTAATAATTGTGTTGTTTGGTAACTGTTTTATAAAAGCTTTGTGTCGTGCTTAACAACACCCTTCAGCCGTGACTTATTCACGATACAGCACAGCACAGTCTCTCGTACCTTATTGTTTACATATAAATGCACTGCTGATAATTCAGGCTTTATGGTACTTAAAAATAGCTTACATAATGTACATGATAGAAATAGAAAGTTCAAAGGAATGTATTGAGCTTGCCACAAAAGTGACCCGTAACACAATGCATGTAAAAAAAAAAACACACTGCAAGGGCAAGGCCACCAGTTTCACCTCACATATATGGTGAAAAGCTTTAGCTCTGAAGTCACGTCAGCCAGTTTGTAGACCGACTACAGAATCTCAGAGAAAAACAAGCAAAATCTCAGCAGTGTCCCCTGTTTACAGATTTATTAAAAGCTCAGTTGTCATTTGAAATTTCATCTATAATTCTCAGAGTATTTATCTCTGAGCTGATTCGGGAAAAAAAAATCTTTTTATCTGTCTCTCATATGTATAAATATTAGGTGTATCAGATGCAATGGTTCGGATCAGATTACTGTCCTGTGGATGTTTTGGTAATACCATGGAATTAAAGTACTTCTGGGTTTAGAATGTCGTCTTTGTTTACCATTACTATCTAAATGATTCAAAAGGAAATAATGAATGCTTGTGCATACGTCAGCCATATCTGACCACAGAATAAACTATGTGACTAAAGCTCTTATGCTTCTGATTTATGTATTCATAACAGCGCTTTTTGAGGTAAAAGTTTTGTCAGACAAAAAATATAAACTTTTACAGTAATGCAAAATGAGAGATTATTCATGAGGGTAAATCAAATGAAGAAGGAAAAATGGTATGACATTTTGTGGAAAGGAAAACGTAAAGTGCAGAGAAAGAGAGAGAGATGTGAAATCATTTGATTTTTAGGTGTGAATAGCAGATGTGAGAATGGCATGTTTTATAAACAAATGTTTCACTTGAACATTATGCTTCTTTCACTTTCTGTCACCTATACTCATGCATGTTCAGTCTCATTCTAAAAAGCAGGGCAAACCTTAATAATTAATAATTCATCCAGGGGGAAAAAAATTTGTGGGTGAGTTATTGGGTCAGTCACTTAACTGATTCATTTACCAAAACGCCTTCGCATTACTCAGAAATGCACAATGATTAATTGCTCTGTGGCATAATTTGGATAAAGATAATAGAAACTTTGTGCACTAAAATTTTGACTTCCTCTATTTTAAAAATTAAAATTTACCAGCTGACTCGTGCAGACCAAAATGCTGATAATCTTTGAGGAGTATATTTTTTGTTTCAATTTATTAAATCCTAAGAATAGAAACTCATAAACATTAATATAAATTCTAACTTCGAGAAAGTCTGAGAACCACGCAGTGCAATTTCCACAACCGCGTGCTCTCAGCAGGTCAATAACGCTTATAGTGCCTCTTAAGCTGCCACAGTGATTCTGCATCAGACATGTTTTAATGGATCCTGCCTGCAAGTAACTGATATTACTGAATCGGAACACAGGCAGATTGAAGTATCTGAGGAGACTGAAAGTATGTGTAGATGAAACACTGAACTCTTAGATTGTTCGCTGCTGCAATAAGTAGACCTGAAAATTGTTTTAAAATTGCATTTTATGGTAAATTTGTGATCATCTTCACAGTAATTTAAATTCTCTCCATTTTTGTATCAAAAACTATCTCATGTTGCAGCAGAGACGATCTCATACTGTAATGACAACTCTTCAGACATCTTCTCTGAAGATTATAAAGTGCTTCTTTAACATGCTGCACATTGTGCTGTAAATATATTCAACATAATGGGAAGTATCATCATCATCATAACTATAACTACAGTCGTAGTTGTATCGCATTAGAGTCCACGCTATCTCCACCTTTTAACCCTCAAGTTAGCTTGAGACTATACTGTTTTTATGTTTATGTGGTCATTCATGCTTTATATCTAAGACCCTCAACTCGAATAATGTAGCATTTTTATGGAGGACAGTTGAAGCGTGTTATTAACTTGACATTTTGTTTATCATCAGTTCTCAAGATTAAAGATACAGTTATAAAAATGACCACGAGAGTTAAAAACAACGTAAAAAAAATGCATTCACAACACATTTAACTTTTGTCATATTGCATATTTACACGTGATGCAGAACATAATAACGTAGGAAATAATAAGATATAAGGAATGAATGTAGGTGGGGCTTGGTTATAAACGGCAGTATGTGATTGGCTGGTTTGTGAGTAACTTCGGTCACATTTTGTGATATTATTGGTATGTTTTTCCCTGCCCACATGGCTTTGGTTATGTCAGAAGTTGTTTTGAGACAGAGAAAGTTATTATACCTTGATGATTACGAAAAATCTTTTTTGCTATGAATAATATGCAAAGACGAATCAGGCACAGACCAAGGGCATGTGTTATAAATACATGATACATGATAACTATTTGCTCAATTTTCTGACTCCATTAAAAACACGAAATTAGCTTATGGGTACTGAACAATTACCTGAGGAGTCATGCCGCATGGCTTGAGTCCATCCATGAGATTTGCCATTTGAAAGGAACAATATAAGACGAGACATTGAAGGGTAGTAAAGTCTTTTAAGCATAATACATGAAGCTCCATCATTTCTAGGAAAATATTTTCATTTTGACAGAGAGCAGCGAAGGGTCACCGGACAATGTTAACTCAGATGATACGAAGGTCATTCAGTCTGCTGTCAAATAAGGCTCAGCTTATGCAGCATTTATTAGGGTAATACAACCGACAGCATTAACAAAGACCTGAATTTAAATACATTAAAATATAACTTCGCATTTCATTTCCTCTGCATTCTTTCTCAGATATGAGGTATTATGATGAGACAAAACAGACACCTATTTAAGTCATAATACTTTTCATATTTAAACATCTATGGCTTTTCTACACATTCTATATCAGAATGATAAGAAGAGCCTAAAAATAAATTTGACTAGTTGCAGGTCCTGTGCTCTCTCAACCATAGGATCTGTGTTGGCAGGTCAAGTTAAGCTACATATGCTCGGCTCAGTTTGAGAACAGAATACTAAACAGGACGACTGACTGAGTTCAATATGCTGAAATCTCCCTGTATTAAAAGAGCAGAGATGGCTGGATGTGTTGTCAGAGCATACTGGAGCAAACAACGGTAACATTCTCTCATGCCATCGTGTCATACTGTGATATTATATATTTAAAAAGCAAGTGAAGTTTTCTGGCACTCTTTGATTCTATGATTCTTTTTCTTTCTTGTAAAAGGTAACTATAGAAACACTGACGTTCTAGGATACTCTAAATGCTGCAGAATTTAAGGATTCTCAATGCATTAGAACAAAGTAAACAACATTACAAGTCAATGCTCATGGATAATTCAGATAAAAATATGAAAAAATAAATCCATATGCATCTGTGAACAGAATATTGTTTCATAAAACCTAATTTTTGGGGGCATGTTTAGTATTTGGCTCTATCCAACACACAAGGAATATATAAACTGAAATTACTTTCTCATCTTCAGAAGCACAGTGGCTCACGAAATGGAGCAAATTGCATTTTTCATACTGAATTTGCACAACATGATGAATAACCACATAAAACTTCTTCAATTGCCCAATAGAATGTTTTTCTTATTTCAAGTCATGAAGAAATATGAATACAACTGAATGTTTAGATTACACTTAAACCCTTGGGTGATCAAAAAATATAAACATGTGAATGTAAGAAAAAAAAAAATGCTACGATATACAGTTCAATATGCATATATGATATACAGTTCAAACGTTTGGGGTCAGTAAAATTTTTCAAAAAGAAATAAATCAGGGGGCTTGTCATGATACGATATTATTGCGATGCTTCAAGACATATGGTAAAGGGTTAACTAAAAATTAACTGTTGATTTAAATGCTAAATTTGGTATTACATTGGCAGTGGAAATGAATTTGCTTGGACTTGGTGCTGGTAACCGTGGAAATGGTGACACCAGAATAAAAATATTCAAGATTCTGCAGCTGAAAAACAGAAAAATACGAATATGCTTGCACTCTCATTGACCAGATATATTTAAAATAATGTAGGCCACTTTTAAGTGGAAACATAAAACATTTGGCATTATCAGGACCCACATATACATCATATATAGTAGCGTAATGTGGTAGTGACACTAAACTTGATTTTTTATCTCACACAGTAATTTTAATTCTGGGTGAACTAGACACAACACATATTGTCACTATCCACGATGCATTTTGTAGCATCTTTATATTGCGATATATTGTGACACGACGTTTTGTTATACCCCTAAAATCAATACTTTTATTTAAAAAGGGTTCACTAATCAAAAGTGACAGAAAACACATTTATAGTGGCACAACTGTTTTCACCATTGATAATAATAAGAAATGCTTGAGCATCAAATCAGCATGATTTCTGAAAGATCATGTGAGGATGTAATGATGCTGAAAATTCAGCTTTTCCGTCACACGTTAACATAGAAAACACATTTAAAATTGATGACATTTCACACTGTTCCTGTTTTTACTGATTTCTGATTAAATAAATGCCGCCTTACAGGAGGATTCTTTGAAAAATGTTCATAAAAAAAGAGAAAAAAATCTCACTATTGTAAGTTTTTCAGTTCAACTTAAATGAGAAAAATGCAAAAAAGCAACATTTCCACTGGTGATTTCAGACTTTAGCCGCACTGTATGTGTTCAATCTTAGATAAAGATAACATTCCGGCTCCGAGTTCATTCCCGAGACAACTGTGATTGGCTATTTGGCAGGTCTTTTCCTAACTGGTCTCTGATGGAGAGGGAACAGGCAATCAGTCTGCCTGCAGTTCCACTAAGAGTTGTCTGACTCAATCATTATGGGTCTGTCACAACGCAGCCTGAGCTACCTTATAATTACCCACACATGTCGCCAGAGCCGTACAACGCTGGGTCGCCCGTAGTGAGTTGCATGCTGACATAAAGGCACTTAGCCAAAACAACATGTGTTGTGTTTAACTTGCGTTTAAATTGCTTTTAATGTTTAACCCCCTCTCTCATTCATAAGTAACTTTCGGTGCATTATTAGAATGAGATTCGCTTGAGATCAATAGATGAGCAATAAACTTTGGGTGCTATTAGAACCCAGAATACGGCGAGCTGCTAGAAATGAAATGACTTTCTCTTTTGAATTAATAAGTAGGCCTCTTAGCAAAATGTTTCACTGTGAAATGACATTTGGCTTAAGAACTGTGAGCTCCGCAGTCTGTCGAAGCTCTTTGAAAGCTCATCTGAAATGGATGGTACACTGTGTGTTAATGAGAACAACAACATTTGATTAAACTGCAGTAACACTGGGAAACAGTCATACGATTTCGCCTTCTCAGACATACTGTCACCTGGAGTTATACTGGAGGTATTAAATGAGGTGTTCTGAAGTGAACGTCTTCTCATCCACTTAAAAATGCAACTTGTTTTAACATGAGTATTTCAGAATCAGTCTTAATGAGCTCTTCTAATTAATGAATTTCTCACATCTGGGATTAATTTATTCAAATCTTGATTTAAAATCGTTGAGCGTGAATCACCACATTAGACTTTATTAAATTTCAATATTTCCAATTAAAGTATAGTCATCTAGAATGAAAATTGGATCATTTACTCACACTCACCCATGCCATTCCAAACCCATTTGATTGTCCATATATATTCTGTTGAACACACAAAAAAGTACTTTTTTGAAGAAAATCTTGGGCATTTATGAAAAAGAATGACCAGGATATTCTTAGGAAATAAATACATTGTGTTCTACAGAAGAAATAAAGTCATAGAAGTTTGGGTGGCCCAATGAGTAGCCTACCATAATTTTTGTGTAAAGTTTCCCTTTAAAGCGGTCAAATGTGCATTATTAGGTTTTCCTGGTGTGATATCCTCAATCAATTCTGTTCCCAAAGGAAATATTTCTATAATGCCACAGTATGATTTCATCTGGAATACATTAAGTTAAACTTTCCTTGCATTATTGGATACCTTCTCCACCAGATCTGTGTAAATAACACAGTCATATATATAAATACCATACCAAGGCCATTCATCTCCATTTCTCTTCCTACTTCTTATACAATAGAAGGTCATCAAAAAGGCATGATTACAACCCAGGCTGCTCCTCTGCTTCTTCTCAGAGATTTATAGTGCTTGTATGATCAAATTCGCTGCAAATCTAAGGAAATTACAGTAATGCATCAGCTTTTGCTGATTGCCTGTTCAGCCAATAGCTCATGGCCTGAAGCTTGAAAAAAATCTCATTATGAAGCTCTCTCTTTACACTTTTCTCTTTCAAATGGACATTGGGCATCTTCAGTGGAATAACAAAAAAGGCTCTCCAATAAAGGGACGAATGCATTGCTCCTATTCTTAAATTTTAAGTAGAACAACTTCTCATTCACTAATCAGTGTGTGATTTGTGTGTATACTGCATGTATGTGTGCTGAAAAAGTTCTCAGGCTAAATTTCCGCTCGATTGACAACAGATATGTAGCGAAACATTTATTCCTACTCGGACGAATATGGAGGAATCTGGATAATTCTCATGAGTTAATGTGTGCTGGCAGCTAATAATCTGCATAAAACATGCACAAACCATGCACTCTGTCCTACTACTGTACTGTGTACTTTCTTTCTTGTGCGCACACATTCTCACATGAGTATGTAACCCCTCTACCCGGGTCCTACTCGACCCGCTCTGAGTGGGGTCTCAAACCCGGGTCTTCCGGCATGGGAGTCGGACGCTCCAACAAGGAGGCTAAAGGCTGCAACCCCTAGCATCTGTTGTTAGAGCGTCGCTTGAGGTCAGAGGAGTGAGGTTTACTCGCACAGCAACTACTAGCTGGCCTCCGTTACAAGTACATGCACAGCAACACCTTCAAGTAAAGCAAATAAAGCCTAGACTTCAACCTTTATATAATTAATGCCTAAATAATAATAATAACACTGCTGATTTTGCAGGTTTGCCCACTTACAAAGCATGTAGAAGTCTGTAATTTTTTTATCATCGGTACTCTTCAAATGTGAGTGACGGAATCTAAAACAAAATCCAGAAAATCACAATGGATGATTTTTAATAAATGCATTAAAATGCAAATTAATTATTTAAAAATCATACAATGCGAATTTCTGGATGTTTCTTTTAGATTCCGTCACTCACAGTTGGAGAGTACCCATGATAAAAATGACAGACTTCAACATGCTTTGTAAGTGGGCAAACCTGCAAAATTGGCAGTGTATTAAATACCTGTTCTCCCCACTGTAATTATTACATTTATTGTATAATCTTTAACAAACCTAATTATGCATCATGTGCATGCAAATTTTTCTCATATGTTCTGGGTGTGAGACCTTTGCAGCATGATTTTCAACTTCACAACTCTTCTGAAAAAGAGAATCAAATCAGAACATTTATTTTTATGTTTTTTCTTGCTGTGACTGTGGTTTGTTCCTGTCTATATATTTCCCTTGTTAGTTTCCATGACAACTAATCACCTTCATCTGTTCCTTGCTATCCCTCTTATTACTCAGGGTATTCATACTCCTGTGTTTCAGTCTTTGTTTGTTGGTCGATGTCTTTACAACTTTAATGCAAAGCTGTTGCATCTCCTATGTTTCTGTCGTCTTCATTTTTTATTATTGAATATTTGTAAGTAACGTTCCCACAATGTTTGCAAAATGATAAAATGTTCCCTTGCCATTTGGGTAACCAGTAAAAAAATCGAACATTTATAAAACTGGATGTTTTGAACATTCATAAAACATTTGCAGATAAATTTCATAACTTAAAGGGATAGTTCACCCAAAAATGAAAATTCTGTCATTTACTCCCCCTCAAGTTGTTCTAAACCTGTATGAGTTTGGTGGTAAGCTGAACACAAATAAAGATATTTAGAAGAATGTCATTAACCAAACTGATCTCTGATTTATTACCATAGTAGGAAAAATAACTATTATGGTAGCGAGATCTGTAAGCTGCGCTTGTTGTTGTGACCTTTATTTCGACGGCACTGAGAACGCTAGGGCCTGAGCACACAGAGTTCACATTCTCTGTCTTCATTAGTTTACTATTTGTTCAAAAGCCTCTCTAATATGTTAATAGATAGAACTATTATACAAAGAAGACAGTACAGTATATGAAAAAGTATTATAATTTTCCTTGCGGTTGATGTCCAATGTCAATGGCTGAGCAGAAATACATACATGTAATCATATTTCGCTTGGTCCCCTCAAAGTTGCATTGGATTTTCTCCTTTACTTGAGAGGTCCATGTATCATGTTTTCCATGCTCGTAGAGTTAGTTTGTGGAGTAAATGTATAGGCTATAAACTATGTGTTTCAGCTATTTAACAAACACTTAAGTCACTGGTAGTTCCTAGTGCTGGTTTAGACCCTACTTTGAAGTAGGAGCTAATTTAGTTCCCACAAAAGGAGTTCCTAAAACTGGAATCATTCCTAGTTCCTGCGGGGCAATTATGGCCAAAACCGCCACCAATAGTCCTAGAAACTATGGAAATGTTCTTCCGGTGCGAAAGCCCCTATAAAAGTATTGCAATTTGTCGCAATGCACATGCGTCGAATGCCTGTGTATGCGTACGAGTCAAGTGAAGTATACTTTGCAAGGCTGTCCGTGCAACTGTGTGCGTACACTAAACAAAGTATATTTTCTGCTTTGGTCTTCAGGGGTTCTCAGTTCTAGCCCTCAAGGATAACTTTCCTGCAGAGTTTGCTCCAACCCTAATCAAAAACACCTGAACAAGCTAATCAAGGTCTTCATGATTATTAGAACATTGCAGGTAGGTGAGTTTAATCAGGATTGGAGGTAAACTCTGCAGGAAAGTGGATCTCAAGGGCCAGTTGAGAACCTCTGGTCTACATCGTTGCAAACGTATGTGTGCATAAGTCACACATAATAAATCAGATCACAAGATATATGTTTTGGTATTTTGAATTGTGTGACTTGGGATGTGTTAGAGAATATGTGTATCTGCTGATAAAAGTTGCTGTATGACAAGTTTTCAAGAATGTAGGGATGAAAATATCCAATGATATTTTCAAATGAACAAAGACATGTGCTTTGCTGTTTCAACCCACTCTCTTGTGCTTCAAGGGCCATTTGGAAGACACAAAGGTGCTGATAGTGATCAAGGCCTGTAGGTCAGATGAATTGTCACACCTTCAGTACAGGGGGGGGAGTTTTATTTCTGATTGGTCAGTTTGAATGTCTCACATTTGGGTTACAGTCACATGGTCAAGGAGGGGATAAAAGAAGATTTTTGGTCTCTTTTTTTACGCTCTGCTCTCTTGCTATCCTCTTTGATTCTCTGCCCTTTTTCTTGGACACTCTCTGTCCATCTCTCTCTCTTTGTCTTTCTCTTTCTTTCTATCTCTCAGGTAACTTTTTACATACATGCTGGGTACGATTAAGGGTATACGTTTTTATCATCTCATACATCTATTTTGTAACCATTTTAAGTGTAACCATAAACCAATATGTTATCATTAAACTCTATCACTACAAATAATGTGATAAATAGTTTTGGTAAATTTGGTATCAACTTTGATGTGCAACTTATTGCAATATAATATTGTCACATTATAACAACGCTCTCCCATATATTTAGCTATTATAACTGCGCTTATTTCCGTTGTTGGTATAAGTTGCAGTGGGTGGTAATAGACAAGAAATGTACAGTTTTCTACCATCTTGCTGATAATATTTCTTAAGTCTTTCGGCAACCCTGCAGCTTGAAATCCTGTAGGTGTTCCACCCTTACAAGATCATAACAAGCACCAGCTGAATAAATAGATTTGCTTCTAGTAGGTGTAATTCACACTCACATAGTTTTTGAATGCTGTTAATGTTATTGGTGACTTTTTATAACAGTGCATAACAGCTGTTAACAGCAGCTCATTATGAATTGAAATAGGTGTTGTCTAAGGTGCGGGTGTCAGAATGTGCAAGCTGCTAATCGAAAAGTTCTGAAGGTGGGTATGGTCTCTGCTCATCAGCACATGCGATTCCAGCATCTGGACAGGAGCTCAATATAGAGTCAAGTTTGTTTTGCTTTGTTTATCATTTGTTAAATGAAATGCGAGGTTTGGGCAGGTAGTTGGGGAGGACATTCATCTTCATGCCACCTCCCTCTATTTCTCGTCAGCATTTGCTGGAGGAGACGTTTTGGGCAGAATGACAAATTGGTTGGACAATTGCTTTTAACAAGCTAGAGGGAAAATAGGGCAAACTACTAATGCTACACATCTCCCATTCCATCCACCCAACATATATTTCTCTTTCTCAATAATTCATACGATGTACTGAGCAAGCTACAGAGGAAGCCTACCTACTCTCCTTTTCCCCCTAAAAGCTTGAGTCCTTTTCTTAGCCTGCCCTCTCTTACCTCCTCAGGGGGAGTAAGACTGGTGGATGGTTGTCAAATTCCTGTATAAACAGACACTCTGCTTTTATGAATGGGGCTGGCGCACATGTCTTGATCCTATCTGGATCCCTCCATTGCCCATCTGGGACAGTTGGAAACATTAAATAGGCTACTGAATTTTATTTCTTAATCTTTAATAATGTCCCCTATAATTTCTTGATACTATAACCAATATCCTTTTATATATTTGTACTTGTTTCTATGTGGAATTAGAAGTTGAAGTTTAATGATAATATATTTTAAAATTAAAAAAGGAATATTCAACTCAAACAAATAGACATTTTTTCATTATTTACTTACCTCATGACATTTTATCTAGTTGACTTTTTTATCTTATGCTGATTTTTTTTTTCCATACAATGAAAGTGAACGGTGACCACAGCTGTCAAGTAAGATTTCCAGTAAATACTAAAAGTTTATTTGGTAACACTTTACAATAAGGTTTCATTAGTTAATGACAGCAACATTGACAGCAAAATGTCCAGGGCCATTGACTGTGGCACAACGTTTATATTGGGCTGAAGTCTCTCTCAAAGAAAACCAAAATTCATGACATCAATTAGAGTGGCTCTGATAACATTTGAAACCCACCTGTACCCTATCCTTCTGCCTCTGTCCATATCTTCTTACATTTTCTTCTCTTGCTCTTTCTACTATGCTTCTATGCCATCTATCCACATTGCTATCACCTTGTACATGCTACCCTTATCATTAGTAATTAGCAAGCATGGCGTTAGTTTTCATTGCTGATGATGCTCAGCTTTATATTCCTTCGTGCCCTGACGAAACATACTAATTAACAGAATGCATAGCTAATATAAAAAATGGGATGACTAGTAAATTCCTACTACTTAATTCTGAAAAAAAAAAACGAACAGAGGTTTTAATTATTGGACCAAAAACCTCCACACGTAATAACCTAGAATGTTATCTAACACTTGATGGCACCTTTGTCATCAGTTAGGAACCTTGGTGTGTTATTTAAAAGCAATCTTGAAATTAATCTTTCTAGCATCTGTACAACCTAATTTTTCCATCTTAACAATATATCTAAATTATAACATATGTTCCCAATGACAAATGCAGAAAGGTTTATGCATTCATGACCTCAGGGCTAGATTATTGATTGTAATGCACTACTGGGTGGTTGCCCTACACACTTCATAAACAAACTCCAGCTGGTCCAAAATGCAGCAATCTAGCCTTGTTCGGGAAGCAGACACACTCTGTCAGATTAGATCTTGACTAAAAACACATCTCTTTAACCTGGCATACATAAGTCATGATCACTGCATAAATTAGGTCAACCGGAACCAGGAACACTTCCTAAAACGCCCAATATACTTGTTTCATCGAAAGAAGAATGGCATCAACACTAATATCAGTCTCTCTGTTCATCCCGAGGTTACCGTAGTCAGCCATATCCGGTCCATATCTGTATCAGATGGTGGACTTGCACCTAGACATGACCACAATGCAGCTCTGAATGTCAGCTGAGATCCTGTCAACTAAACAATCCCCTGTGAAGATCTCATCGACACGACAGCCATTGGCATAGATCCTCAGCAAACACTAAAAGAACAAGAAATCCTCCATTTTGTTGTGATGAATGTGATCTTCAAGCAAAAGGAACTGAATTAAATAACACAATCTGTTTTATGATTTTTAATTCAGCCTTAATCATAATCACCCCATGTTTGTTCATTGTCCAGAGGAAGACTGGTCCCCCAACTGAGCCTGCATAGTTTCTCCCAAGGTTTTTTTCTCTCCATTCTCTCAACTGATGGAGTTTGGGTTCCATACCACTGTTGCCCCTGGCTTGATTAGTTGGGGACACTTAATATTCAACGATATTATTGATTTGACTGCAATGGCACTATTGAATGAGAACTGAACTGACCTGGACGATGACATCACTGTTTTCTGTAGAACTGCTTTATAGATGAAAATAATTGATGATCTTTACTGCGGAACTGAATCAACACTTCAGCTAATCAATGACACTGTTTTCTTTCAGAGCTGCCGTACAGCCAAAATGAACTTAGTTTGCATCATTGAATCATTGTAAAGCTGCATTGGAACAATCTGCATTGTATGAAGCACTATATAAATAAAGCTGTTGGTTCCTTCGAGATTTTTCTATGGGGTTACAAACAAATGTGTAAAATAAAGCCTGTGGTAAACTTAAATTAACTGTACTTTGGTGTTTTGGTCTACAACCTACATTACACACACCCATAGCGAAAACATAAATTTTTTATGAGTAACTAGATAAGACAGCTTGTGGTGTGAGAGTCTGCAGTGTACATCGTAGGACAAAATGTCAAAGTATTGTCAAGTTATGTTTACCACAGAATTTATTTTACACATAAATTAAAAAAAAAAAAAAACCTTTATAAAATCCCATAGGAAAATCTTGAAGGAAGCAGCAGCGAATTAGACTTCCGGGTTCTGACATCATGCCTGATGTATCGATTTATATTCATGTATATAATTATATATCTAATTCATATCTTTAAAGCATGCAAACGTTTCTACTCGTTTTCACCCATGTGATTGTCAGCCTCGGCTTCTTGTGAGTCTCGTGCACCTCGTGAGGTTCAGACTACACACACAATCCTTTTGACGTAGGATGTCGTGGTGATTTGCCAATGACATTTTTGACAATGAAATTGGCATTTTTAAAAAGCCGTGTACATATTTGCCTACTCCAAGAACATGGAAAACAGTGATAATGGCATTTACTTGTTGTCTGCGGCATTGTGTTCTTTCTCAGTCTAGATGATAACGTGGCCAGTTTTCATAGGAGATTTAGTCAAAAATAGCTCTGATCATGGCATCCTCGGTCCTCCAGTTGTTGATGTATTCAGTTTATGGCACTTCTCATTCATTTCTATTTCTATAATATTCACAGTGATTGACTGGCGCTGCCACCCCGGCCCATGCCTAGATCCAGCCCCACCACACATGACATGGAGCACTTTTATTATGCATGTATGGTATTTATTTTTTGTACTTTTTGGAGCTTCAAAGCCCCTGGTCACCATTCACTTTCATTGCATGGAAAAGAGAAGCTTGGACATTTTACTAAACTTTGGTGGTCAATGAAAGAAAGAAAGTCAAGAGAGTGAGTAAATTATGACAAAATTTGCATTTTTGGATGAACTATCCCTTTTTGTTTTCCCCTTTACAATATCCGACATACATTTTACTTAAATGTATGTAAGTAAAAATATATTTGAAGGTCAGTGATATTAATCACACTTATTTTTGAAACAGATGTTCTTTCATATTCGCCTAAGGGCTCCTTTGGTTGCCCTTGCGATATGCTTACATTTTAGAATTTGGTGTACAGTACACCATGACTAATGCAATAACAGCATAAGAGAGAAGCTAACACACACGCTGAGGTGCATCAAAATTAATGAACTGCTGTCAATTTTAATCCAGAATTCATGGTGCCTCACTGTCATGGCAATACACTGTTAAAGCTCACAAATAAATCATACATTTACATAGGACAAATGGTGCCAGCAGGCCTCAATAAAAATTGCATGCAGAAAGCCAAGTAGATCTCTTCTGTTCTACCTGGTGAAACAAGAAAATTAGATATTGACTGAAGAATAATGCTTTTCATTTTAGCACAAATTGTGCCTTGGAACAAATGACCATCTGTGGGATTATCCAAGGTTATCAGAGCTCTTGACCATACTAAGCGATAGTTTATAAATAAACCATTTTATGACACTTCCAATAATGCGGTGGAATTGACATACTGCTGGAGAAAGAGCCTAAAGTAGCTTTACAGACTTATGGAAATGTTTGTTTCATCTCAAATATCGAGCAGTGCTTTTCATTTGAGCTGTTTTGAAGGATAGGAAATGAATAATCAATAACACCTGTCACTGAAATCTCCTCTCAGAATAATCTGAATAGATATTATGTGCCAGACTTGAGCTAAAATGCAACAGCTTCCACTATTTCTTGATTTTGTTTTTGAATGTTATACATTTTTGAAACATTTTTACAGCTTTAAAATAAGTTATTCATAGTGACGCAAATATCAACATGATATCAAATATTCACATGGCAGTGTCAATTCCAAGCAAACACGCACACACACACACATACACACACTGTATAAACTGTATAACCCTACATCTAAACCTACCCATTACAGAAAACTTTCAGCATTTTTACAACAACAACAAAAAAAATATTTTAGTGTGATTTATAAGCTGATTTCCAAATGGGGACCCCAAAATGCCACCACTGTCAGCAAGAAATTTCAGCAAGGATGAAGACAGTTGGTTTTAATGAGCACAAACTCAAAATAACAAAACACATCAAACAGAACAACTACTATGTGGACAAAATCGTATAAGGACACTTCAAACTCAGGGCAATAATCATGCAACTTAATAATGCATTGGATAAACAGCAACAAATGCAAACAAAGGAAACAGAACAGGAAACAATGAAAAACCAACTCGAAGTCCAACTCAAACTCAGACCAAACCTGGGGGGTATTCCAGAAAGCAGGTTATATGACTTACCCAGGTATGTTTAAGAGTATGTAAGCTGAAAACCTCAACTTTCGGTTCCAAAAATGGAGGTAACTTTAAGGTTATGTGTATAAGTATAAAGCACTATTAATATGTTTAAACGTTTATTCAATTTATATGTAATATAATAGATATATATTTATTTTATTGAAATCTCACACATGGATCTGCTTTTTTCCTTTTTACAACAGGACCTTTTCTATTCTATAATTTCTATAATAAAATACATATATGATATCTTAATCTTATTAAATATTTAGCATCAAACAAACAGTATAATTCTTATTCTCAGCTAATAAAGATTACTTATTCAATAAAAAGATTGAAAAAATTATTACACAGCCACCAAATAGGTGGCGATGTACACTAAGTTGGTTATGTAAATCACCATTAAACAAAAGAAGAAGAAGGAAGTAGAACGGCGCTCTTTTTCTTAGTGTCTGTTTCCATGGTGAACCGTCGATTTGTCCCTCGGTTGAGACTGTGTTGTGTGTTAACGGGAACATACTCTGGGTTGGCTGAACTTACTCCCTGATGCGTTTTTGGAACCAGCATACCTCGAGTAAGCAAGGTTTGGGTATGTGACGGTAAGTTAACCTTGCTTTTTGGAATACCCACAAGGTCAAAGATTTCTGGTATGGCCATCGTTGAGGAGACATTTTGTCTGATCTGATCTGAACCGCCACCCCCCCCCTTGACATGGCCATGTAGCCCTTTACCTTAAAGCTATTATTCTTCTCAACATCTTCACCCCAATCCCTTCACAATTCCCACTTTTTCAAAAGTAATCTTCATATCAAGGCTGGTTGTGCTCTAACTGAGCAAAATAAAAAAGCATACATAAAGAAAAGTGTGAGGGAAATAAAATATGTAAAATAAATAAAAGCATAAGGACCTCAAGAGCCCAATGTTTACAGTCATGAAATCATTGGGCAGTTCATTCCTCAAACATCTTTATTTGTTTGTTTTTAAATCTTTCGGATTTGTTCAAAATTTGAGACTCAGCACTGGCTTGGTAACAAGCTTTTTTTTGGGTTATTATTGATCGTCACGTGATATAAGTAGTGGCAGCTCACCCCTCACCATCTGCTGAGAAAATTGACACTGCATAGTTTTGAACATAAATAAAAAAAAGAGACACCACTGAGTTAAAACTAAAGGGGAAACCAGGACACCTGCACATAGCCAGACAGATAAATCCTTCCTCTCCAGTGTCAACTCCATTTAAGAATTTAAACTTCAATGGAAAAATATCCATGAAAAAAACACTCTTAAAATAACGTTTTTTAAAGGACGCATTACTCAATACTTAGGTCATTTTTTCAAAACTCTTTTTCAAAACACAGTTCCCCTAACCTAAATTACCAAAACATTTCATACATGTCTCAAATCAACTGATTCTTCCACAAAAGCTTTACAAATTCACTTTGTCACTCATAAAACAGAGACCTAAAAACACTAACAACAGGTTGCAGTATATGCAGTATGTGTTAGTCCATGTTGACATTACAAAACAAAATTATTTGTACTGTAACCTCTCTTTTTCAGGAGCAGAGTCGGGGTTTAGAGAGTGAGAAATGAGGTGATGTGCAATGTATATTATGAGAAAATGAGTGTTTTTTGACCTTTGATGCATGTAAACCTGTTGTAGGAGACCGTCAAAACAAAATTAGGACCTTTAAATACACTCAAAAAAATATTTCAGTCTAAACATAAGTTTTATGTAATTTAATTACATAGCAATTTTCCATCCATTTGGATGATATATTTTTAACATAAACAAACTAACAAACTTCATGTGATTCATATTTGTCAGTCATATGTAAATGAAATAGGTACGATTTATGTAGTAGTTGAGCATATGAATAGTGAGAGATTAAATGTCTTTTATTTTCAGTTGATTTCATCAGTTGTAGTTTTTGTGTTTCTCTGTCCTTCAGTGATTCTGCTTGTTAACAGCAGGCGTTCATCATTAATGTGCAATCATCACTTAGTGATCTCATTAACTCTGACACTGCTTCAATGGTACTTTAACTCAGTAGTGCGCACACATGACCACTAAACAGTGTTCATTAACCTGTGAACTATTACATAAATATTACGTATTTCATTTACTGTACATATGACTGACAAATATGAATCACATTAAGTTTATTAGTTTGTTTATGTGTGTAAAACTATGTAATCCAAATGGATGGAAAATTGCTATGTAATTAAATTACATCAAACTTATGTTTAGACTGAAATATTTTTTTGAGGGTAGCAAAATAACATCTCAGAACATATACTTGTTAACTGGGAGGTTGGGTTGTTGAAAGTAACACACAACCTGCCTAGTGGGAAAAAATAACCTTGTTGAAAAATTAAACAACTAAAGCAGTGTCGTAGGAGCTATATGAAATGTGAAAGGATGACATGATTGTATAACCTATCAGCCTGACTCATGAATATTAAATACACAGCGGTGTGTGATTAATATTCAAAAGGCTCATATGTTCAGTAATAGACAGAGATTGGAAAATAGGACATATTTAAAAAAAAAAGTAAATAGTATAGAGTCTAGAGACTCCCTTTCAGACAGGTCCATTTGAGCTGTTTCTTGTCGCCTTTGCACTTTAATTGTGCTGAAACGCATTCTTGAAATATGTGAAATGGCAATAGACTGTAAGTAAAGCAACATCCATTCCAAAATATGACTGCAGGATTTGGTTAATTTAGTTTTTGCTGACTAAAACCACATATTTGTGCAGCTACATTTTTAAATGTGAAAGCAAGGCACATTCTGCACATTCTCATTCTTACATATTGAGCAGATGACTGATTTGATTTCTATTTTGATCTTCTATTGGCACAAATCATATCTCATTAAAAGTGTAAGAGATATACTTTCCCAATCCACATTTTGGGCAATAGATGGTAAAATGTGATATTATATACATGATTGAATCGAGAACCCTTTTAAACTGCAATTCAGCTTGTGAATTTAAATTGAGGTAGCAAACAAGGTGCAAAATTTAATTTGAACTTGAATATTAAAATGAATGAAATTCAAATAATGGCTGTCAAACTTACATTTTTTCTGCATGAATTACTCATTCGCAAATGAGGCATTTGACCATATTAAATAGATTGTTATTTGATTATTAATAAATCAATAATCAGATTTAATAGCCACCTAAGCCACTTGAATTTAACGTTTTATTAAATTACAGACCATGGTAGAATAACACATTATCTATAATATTATAATATCTGTGATAATAGAACACTGCTTAAAATAGATTTATATACATTTGTTCACCTTGGTGTTGCTTCACCCAGACGTGTACAAATATGTCTGAACATGGACAAATGGTTCAAAGACCAACACTCTTGTGTTATTCTCTTTCAAACGATCAGTCTTTGAACATGAGACATGCTTGGATCATTCAGAATAGCCAAGAGCTTGACATGGTCATAAATTCACCATTACTCTATGTAGCAGCATGCATCCCCGTTCATATGGATGGGAATGAAATTTAGAATCTTGTGTCCATGGTTACCATGCTGTCTAACATCAGTGAAGCACAATGTCTAATTGATAATGAACTTTCTCTTGGGGAAGAAAAGAAGTGCTTCGCCTTGCTGCTATTAGTGATTTTGTGCTATGAAATTCAATGTACGATGATATATACTAGGGGTGTAACGGTACACAAACATGATGGTTCTTTTTTATTTTGGACAGACTTCTGAAGCAGAATAACGGTTTAATTATCTACAGCAAAATAGCCCGAGCTTTGGTGATAAATAAGCGAATATCTAATTACTACAATAGTAATTTCTATCTAGAAATGAGATCAAAAGTGGAAAACATTAGTCAAAAACGTACATTTACACACAAACTGACCACCAACCACATCTTTCAGATGATATCTTTATTTTTTGCTCAACTGTCACAGAATGGAAAGCACAGGGTTGTGTGATGTCAAAGGCAGCGAAGGATACATCTATAAAAATCGATCAGATGAAGGTATCTCATGAGACAGGAAGTGAAGCTAACTTTGGATTTGGTCGTGCATTTTTCAGTTTTCGGATGCAACCTACGTGTAAACATATCGATCAACTGTCTCTTCTTCATCTGCGCTTTTTACTGGTAGGAAACAGCCCCTTCTGGATTGGAGTGTGGATCGCCTGTGATCGACTGTATTCGTCATATGACTGCATGCATAGAACCGTGACATCCGTACCGTTATGTTTAGGAGGAATACATGTACCGTTACACCCCTAATATATATATATTATATGATAAAATATACTAATATATCTATATATATATATATATGCACCTACAGTTTGCCAGGCATTACTGGAACTTTCAGTAGGACTGGGTTTCATGAGACCAAAATAAAAGTTTTTGGAAAAACACCAGAGGTGGGTTTGGCATTGACAGAAACATAGAAAAGTACCCACTGTGAAGTATGGTGTTGGATCTTTAAAATGAAAATTACCCAAAGCTTTGCTCACCCTCAATCCATCCTAGGTGTATATGTAACCCCTCTACCAAGGTTCGAGGCCTGCTCAAAGCGAGCCAAATAGAATATATATATATATATATATAGGTGTGTATTCTTCTTTCTGATGAACACAATCGGAGTTTTATTAATAAATATCCTGACGCATCCAAGCTTTATGATGGCAGTGAATGGGAGATCTTCCGCCAGACCACCATCTGTATTCAACTTACGAAAAAAGCAAAACTGACGTCACATTTTTCGTGCTTTTGAAGGCTTTTTGAACTTTGAGAGGCGTTGCACTTTCTAATTAAGTTGAAAATGGAAAGCGGTCTGGTGGAAGCTATTTATTTTATTTCATAACTTGTTAAATATGGATATTTTCTTACACAAATGCATTGCTTCGCTTGAGAAGGCCTTTATTAACCCTCTGGAGACGTGTTGAGTACGTTTATAATGGATGGATGCACTTTCTTGAGCTTCATACTCATAAGACCTCATATAGATCTAGGATGGCTTGAGGCTGAGTAAATCTTGATTTTCATTTTAAAGTGAACTAATCCTTTAATGCTGGACAACTTGTTAGGATACACTGTATCATAAACTCCATCAAGTACCAGCAGATATTAAATCAACACCTGACTGACCCTGTCAAGAAGCTTAAACTGGGCCGTGGTTGGATCATCTCAAAATAAACAACAGAAAAGTTCACTGACCACAGAATGAAGATTTCTCCATGGACATATCAGACCCAAACCTCATTAACCCCCCCCCCCCCAAAAAAAAAAAAAAAAAAAAAACTGTGGGATGAGCTGAAGAAAAGAGTCTACAAGCATGGACTACTGAATCTGAAGGATCTAGAGAGATTCTGTATGCAGGAATGTTTTCAGATCTCTTACCATATGTTCATCAACCTTATTACGCATTATAGGAGAAGCTCCAAAGCTGTTATCTTGGCAAATGAAGGGGAGCCAATAATTGTGGAATACATTTCAGAAAAAAATTATTATGCATTTATGTATGTATGTATGTGGTCATAATACAATTTGGAGATTGAAGAAAAACAGCACAAGCAAAACTTGAAATCCTCACGCACTAATCAATTCTTTTCAGGAGTGTCACCCAGTAACTTGGGACAGTAATACCTCATTCCTCTGCATGAACGGAGTCGTCTCTTTGATCCGGCTCAACTTATCGCTCCAGCGGCGTGCAGCATCCTGCAGCAGGCCGGCATTCATGGTTAAATTAAATAGGCTCAAAGGCCAGCTCTCCTCTGATGAAGAACCTCTGCCTACATATTTATCATAGCTGGTATATTAAAGTTTGCTTTAGCTTCTACTTTTAGATGTTTTGTGGAAACTCGTAATCCAATTATCGCACTATTTGGGGTTGGGGGAGAAAGATAAATATTCTTTTTTTCCTTTCTTTTCTCTCCCAGTTATTTGGTTAATAAAGCTCTAGACTGCTTCATGGCATCACAAGAGTCGGATGAGTCTTAGAAATCGATGAAATAGCAAAAATAAAAAAAAATAAATAAAAAAATTAAGCAGGCTTATGAAAGTTATGTAAATACAGAAGCAAATCAGACAGTGTGCTGAAGCGCCTGGATTCAGACAAATGCGTCCAATTTTCAGGTTATTGTGCCTAAGCAAAAAGCTTACAAAGTGCTTTTCTTTTCTTATAAAGCTTTTTAAAGTTTATGTATAGTGTGCAGCTCTTAACATTCAAATGGAACTTTTTATTTTGACAGTTTTATGTTTAATGCAATGCATTTCACTGAATATTTTATCTGTTTTAAGTCTTAATGCAGTGTTTTTCTTGATTTTACCGAGATCGCACCTGGTTTACAGTGCAGCAGAACTGGCTCACCGTTGTTCCTGTCACTTTCTGTGTTATGCTTTACATTTTTTATGAGAAACTTTATACTGCAGGCATTTCAACCCTGCCCTCTTTTCCAAACAAACTGGAAAATTGCCAGTGTAATGTGACTCCGCACCGTTCCCACGCCAGCTGCTCCTCCCTGAGAACCAGGGCAGAGTGAGAGTGCTGCAAGCCCTGAAGTCAGGAGATTACCGGATGTGGCCTTTGAACCGTGTTAGTTCAGCAGATTTAACTGTCTACCCATCCCCACAGAGCTGTGTCCCATTGGCCGCAGGGGAAAAAGAGCCTCCTGCATGACTGCTGTTATCAGATTTGTGGTGTTGTGCCCTTTTAGACCCTATAGTTTAAAATTATCCAAATGTAATTCCTCAGTGTCAGAGTTTCTGCACCATTGATCTTTCTACCTCCACTCTCAACTCTTTACAAGGGCAATCGCAGACCTCACCACAACAATAAAGGTGCAGTACGCGATTTTTTTAAAACGCCGTTGAAAGTTGCTCAGACCGAGCACCACAACAAATAAGTAGCCAATCAGCATTAGGTGGAGGAGAGAAAGTTAGCAAGAGGGAAATTTGAAGAAAGATTGCAGAAAGAGAGATGAGAGACAATACAAAAGAGAACAGCTCGGAGGAATATCCCTGTTAAATGAAGGGCTATGACAGGAAAGAGCTTTAGGACCCCTGTTAATATTAGAAAAGCTTTCCGGCGCTGGAGAGACCTAAGAGGGAAGGCCTGAAAACGGACGCCAAAGTTAATTTCGTTGTTTCTGCTCCATGTGTGAGTAACATTAGTTTTCGGTTTCATAGAACCAAGAAATGCTGTTGTTGTACTGTTAGCTATAATCACGGTACCGTTTTGAGTGTCATTATTTGTCAGGAGCTGGTGTGCTGCTGGCAGCCAACAACAAGCTCTTGTTTGTTATACTCTTGTATACTATATGTTCCATTTTTGTGCTTCCTTGTCACTCGTTCATCATCTTCGCTCAATTTTTTTGAAGCATTTATTTTGCTTTGCTTCTGTTATGATGAATAGACATCCACTTTTGCATTGGATGTGTGATGGAGGCCAGCTAGTGAGAACTGTGCAGGTAAACCTCACTCCCACATTTTTTAGGTGAAGTAATGTTTGTTTGTTTGTTTGGATTGATTTCAAATATCAACAGTGTTCAACAACAATTCTGGGAAATCGCTTACTGCACTTTACATATATATATATATATATATATATATATATATATATATACATACATACACACTTTTTGTACACATATATACACAACTGACTGTGTTTACTTGAATACTCACCAAGACCTGATTTTGGCATTTTGTATTCGACTGTGTCACAGATCTGCCAGGCTCTGCCCCCAGCCAATCACAGCGCACGCCATCACCAGAATTCTAAATACGCACACCTGCACCTAGTTGATCCAATTGACCCTTCGCAAACAGTATGGTTGACAGGTGATTTGACCAATCATAACTCCAAATCTTCCATTTTGTCTGACATAGCAGTTGGTAGATTAACGTTGGTAAACTTGAACTTCAAAAATTGTGTGTACTCACGTCTTTCCGTGCTTGAACAACATTCACTCTGATGTCCATTTATGTTTATTTGATTCTAAACGAACTAGTATGAAGAGGTGATCGCTTGAAGCCGCTTGAAGGAGCTACAGCGATCTGTCACGACACATTAAAGAGCCACTATACAGTATTTATTGATTACACTTCTTTAAAAAGATTACAATATATTAAATAGGAAACTGTTTCATATGTCCGTTGACGCATTGTCAGTGTCCTCTTTGCTCCGGGATGTCTTTTTCACTGTGTGAGAACATGTGGCGTGAGAGCGCATGGCTTGTTGGAGCAGCAGTAACTAAAGTTGGCGGGTCTTTGTGAAGGGTCAATTAAATGTTGGCTTTATAAGCACACACCTCACTCCACCTCATTGTCTGGTCTCATTTCAGCGAAGTGGACTCATGTATGCTATTCCTGTGGATTCCTAGAGACTCTAACATAGCCATCTCCTTACCCCCCCCCATGTTCTCCTCCAGCACGTGTCTCCTGTTGTCCGCTCCAGTGTCTCCTCTGTGTTCCTCTCCTGTGTTTGTTTTGTGTGTGAAGATTAGGCATACTTACTGCCGTTCATGAGGTGTGTGCATCCCTCCATCTCCACTGCATCGGCTATCTCCATTCCCTGTAAAACAAAAGACTCTTTCAGTATCATCATCCACACCGTTATCATATCATTGTGCTGCCAACTTACCTGTCTCTGCCTCATACCGCAAATAAAACGACCTTTGTTACATTTCCTATGCGAGTGTCCTTCCATAACAGACCGTTTAAGCACTATAAGCGGCGAAAAACAACTCGATTTAGTATTGAGACGGCTATGCTCGCACACTTCGGGTGTGAGCACAAAATCAGCGGGAATGAGTAAAAATATGTGCATTATGCACAATCCCATGCCAAAATTCACCAACAGTATTCATTCGCAGCAAATAAAACAAGTGAGTTAGGGAAGGCGGGTTTGTGTGTCAAGTCGCTTTTGGAGAGATGAGAGAGCGAGATAGCACAGCAGGTATTGTGCTTCTATTCAGATAGGCATATTTCAGAGTCGAAAATCAGTATTTTTGACAACATTTTAGATTTTTGTTATTCTATTTGGCTCGCTTTGAGCAGGCCTCGAACCTTGGTAGAGGGGTTACATATACACCTAGGATGGATTGAGGGTGAGCAAAGCTTTGGGTAATTTTCATTTTAAAGATCCACCACCATACTTCACAGTGGGGATGAGGTACTTTTCTATGTTTCTGTCAATGCCAAACCCACCTCTGGTATTTTTCCAAAAACTTTTATTTTGGTCTCATAAAACCCAGTCCTACTGAATGTTCCAGTAATGCCTACGTGTGTGTGTGTGTGTGTGATAACAATAATGGTTCACAGTAAGGTTCATTAGTTAACATTAACTAACATCAACCTGCACTTCTACAGCATTTATTAATCTTTGTTAATGTTAATTTCAACATTTACTAATACATTATTAAAATATTGTTAACATTAGTTAATGCACTGTGAGAACTAACATGAACAAACAATGAACAACTGTATTTTCATTAACATTAATGGAGATTAGTAAATACAGTAAACAAATGACAGTAACAAATGAATTGCTCAAGGTTAGTTCATGTTAGATAAAAATATACATCAGCATTGCACATAATGGTTCCAAATATTCAGGTCTCTCAAACCTAATCTTGGACAATTACGGAGTTCTCTAATTAGGACATTTTAGGACATTAGTAATTGCTTTAACTGTGACAGAAATTAACAAACAAAAAGACTGGTATGCTAAGCAGTCTTAGGCTGCCAACTTCCATTTACCTCCACTTCCATGAGAAGCTCTGTCAAAGTAGACAGTTATTAAATACCTAGCTCACTGATGCCTTTAATGAGGACCTCTGGGTGATGGCCAGCTCGCCTTGTTACCATGGAGCGATTAAAAATGGATTCCTCAGCCCTCCTGTTTTACCTGCCTCCTCTCCTCTTTTCTCTCTTTTTTTTGTTCTTCACTCAACTAATATAAATACTGACTTTGTCATTAAAGTGCTTGTTACTTCATTCACTCAACCTCATTCCAACTTGCATGACTTTCATTTGTCCAAGGAGGACGCAAATAGAGAATGATTTTCCATACCATGATGTTTCCATACCAGTAAATGCAGAAAATGACAAAAACAAAACCCATTGAAGTAGTTCATGTGCACTATATTCTAAATCTTAACACACTTTATTATTCACCACTCATCATGTCTCAACGCATTGCAATGAGTAAACTTATTGATAATAGTCATCAAAGTGAAAAGTTTCACAAATTCTATGTTTTTAAAAATACATCAAAATATGCAGAAATGAAAACTCACAGCGGGAGGTAAGCTGGGAAACTTCTGCACGCTTTTGAGCAATACATGGGGTCACATGAGGCAGTGGTGACGTCTCGACGGCGATAAATCTCTCTTGTGGTAAAGGATGATTGGAGCATGCTGGGCTCAATACTCATTGAAGTATATTTAATAGAACTTAATTGCTCCCGCAAGCACAGTTAATGTTTAAGTGCTGGATGATGCTGTCTCTGGCTCTCCTTATTAGAGTTTGGATCAGGTCCTTAATGGCCATACAATTGTTTGGTCAAGATTTAAAATGTTCCTTATTATCTCAGTAGGCATTCACTAAATCCGGTCATTGTTGGTTTCTAATTGAATTAATGTGGATATCTAGATCTTGATTTATTTTCATATAGTGCACTAGTTATTGAGCTGTGAGTGCAAAATTCCAAGCTTAAAAGCTCAGGTGTAACTCTTATCTGACCTTATTTTTAAAGTCTCATGCTATGCATACAGTGCAAAATGCAAAATGATTTCTTTATTAGAAGATGTGATTTGAAGCACTAACAGGTAGACTCTATCATGCTATTAATAACTACACAATTACCCTGTTTTGATTAAAAAGAAAAACATTTAAGCAATATCACATGAGCAGGTAATCGTAGCTTTGCAGATGTTCTACAAATTCAGGAAGTTAATATTGAGTATCTTACTTTTTAAATATAATGTTGGCCATTACTTTGACTATTTTTTGCTTTCCTAATGAAAATAATTCCAAACATACAACAGAATTAGTTGTTGGCTATCTGAGAGCATCCCAATTTGCATACTTTCCCACTATTCAGTCACATTTTAGCCCATATTCATAGAATTTATTATATATATTATTAGTCATTTTATCTTACAGTATATTGTTTAAATTGTTAATTTATGTTTAGTCGTTTAAATTATGTTTAGTAGTTTAATTTATGTTTAGTAGTTAATATTGCACTATCTTGGAGTTGACCTGATCTACATTTCACTGCTGGCTGTATATCCATATACAACTGTGTACGTGACAAATAAAAATCTTGAATCTTGAATCTATATAGTAGGTGAAAAACAGTGTGTGGAAATAGAATTTACAGTACTCATAAAACAGAATGCGTAAAAACCCATTACTGGTGAGAATTATACTTTACTATCCCATGAGGCCACTGGATGGAATTTGTGAATGGCACTGCAGCAATGCAACTGACAATGTGTGCTTCTCAATTGGAAGACTGCATCCTAGTAAGGCTGTATATCTTAATTGCCCACTTGTAATATTCAACATGTTTTGAAAAAACTCAGAGACATTTGAAACAACGGAAAAGATTTTCTATAAAACAACGCTAAAACTTCCAAAAGGATATTTTAGAGGGTCATGGGAACTATTCAAATCCTCAGTGCGGTGCATTTTGTCTTCTCTGCTTTTCTTTTGAAGGACTTGAAATGTCTGAATCTGTACATAGTACAATCCTTTTTCTGTCCCGTATGGGATATTTAGAATTGTGGGTTGGTAGTGTTTTGATGTGATGCATGTGTGTGTGTGTGTGTGTGTGTGTACAACCCATATCAGAAAAAGAGCAAAAATATACATATACAAAAGATCTACAAAACTGTGAGGTAGCTACTTCACAGATTTGCGTCTAGTCTTGCTGTGTCATATCTCCTCTAGGTGTAAAAGATTCAGGCTTAAAACAAATTGAGGGAATACGCATGCACTGAGCTGTTAAACACAATTATCGGCGATATCCTTCAATACCATCATCCATGCCTGTAACGACGCATTGGAATCTGTTTAAACAGGACTAAACAGAGACAAATTATGCATAATGAGAGGGATCAGTTACAGACAGTATAAATCCCTCAAGAAATCATATGCATTCAGAGCAGATGGAGATGATACAGGTTTGACTACTGCCCACGACAATTACTAGATGGAAGTTTTTAATCTGTAAAAGAACAGAATGATTAGACTGATAAATCTATCTTATCTTATAAGCATTGTCCATCATGAAAGACATGGCGATTGAGAGCATAAAGGTCAGTACAAACCAGCTGTGTCGTCAGGGTGGGCACCATATTTAAAGTCGGGATGAAATGAAAAACTATATTGCAAAAAAAAAAAAAAAAAAAAAAAAGATATTTTAAAATTTTCTAGTAAACTTCACAATTAATTACAAAGAAACACTTAGAATTAGAATTAAAAAGACTGATTTTTTTTTTTTTTGGTAAAATGTACTCCAAAAATGAATTAATTAATGCAGTTCTAAATGTTAAATGTTATTGATCTTATTGTGAACAATTCATCTGTGCATATGTTTCTTTACTTTCTTTCTTTTTTTGACCCTGTAATGTTTAATCAAAGTCATAACTGGACCTTATGATAAAAACAACACTTTTCTCTGGTGACATATGCAGGACTTCTCCAATCAAGATTGCATTTATCTGCCTAAACTTTAGAGTGCAACACCCACATCTCACAAAACAACCAACACCCGGTGAAAAGAACCAAGTCCTTGCCCTACATTTGTATTTCTCGATGATTCTTTGGGGAACTCCATATTGTTCTTCTATGGCATCACTCTGAAAACCCATTTTAGGAACCTTTATTTTTAAGAGTGTACACAAAACATGAGATAGCATCTTCCGAAAGCACAACTCATTGCATTCTGCGCATCAATCTCTCATTGCCTCGTTTTCATTCGCAACATATTAAATATGGCTTCTACCCTGAGGTTTATTGATTAGTGTTGCCATTTTCATATTTCTAATTTTGTATTGAGGAGGAGTTTAAACTCTTAGAGGAACTGTGGCAATATGGATATGACTCTCCTGTCTAATTTCATATTTCTATTGTCTTGGTTGCCAAGTTTATTCATTGATGTGATAACATTGCAAACATCTGTCGCGGGTCCATCTGTCCACTGTTCAGACAGGCGAAAAATGTGTGTGTGTGAAGAATCAGGCTCTTCATTATGACTGTATTAATGATCACAGTTGTTTGTATTTACAAATCAGATAAAAGAGAAAGAGCTGGCAAATGAGAATTTTCCTCCCATACCGAGCGAAAACAGACTAGATTATGCCCAAGTTTTTCACACGCCACAAGTTATCTTTTCCAATATGTCTTCTATTGCATTACTCTCTTTTTATTTATAGTTGAGCGCCACATAACTCAACATCAATCTGAGATTTTGTCACTGGAAACAAATAGCACTTGAGTTGAGAGTCTGTGCATTGTGGTTCTCAGTCGACTGAAACTGCTAAAATTATGTTTCAAGTTGGTGCCATTTTCAAGACCAGCTGAGGTGGAATGTATTTGTGAACAACGCAATGTTTGATATACGATCGATATTAAAGCAATGTAAGCTATGAGATATCACCAATTTAACTCCCTTTTCGAGAACAATATAGCAACAAATCAATATATGGCTACAAATGAGCACAACAACAGTCACACGTCAACTCATATTGGTTTTGAATGTACAGTAAATCAACTTTGTTCCTTTAATTGCAAGAGTGATGAATATATTTGGGGGGTGTCTAGCTGTTTAGCTGACAGAGAAGGGCAGAGAAGATGCACCATTGAAACTCTGGATCTTTTGTAATTGTGTCAAAGCAGAAAATGATGGATGAGGCACGTTTGCTCAACACTTTCAATAAGGTTATCACTGACACACTAATGTCTTCCTGCGGCTCTTATGAACTGCATATTTAGCTTGATAGATTCATTCCAGTTTTGTCTGTCAGTTGCTAAAAACAGGTGTTGACTGTACCGTGTTTTCTTAACGCTAAGAGATCAAATGTATAGTTTTAGTATTAAATGGCCAACACCAGATGCTTGAGGAGGGATTTAAATTATTGAACACAGACCAAGAATCGGCCCTTTTGGCTCAAAATGAATCCCAAGCTTCAAGTGAGAGGTAAATTCTAGTAAATGCTAGGCTTACACAGATAAACCCACCAACACACATACACGCACAAACACACCAAACTATTGAATGCGAGCACATTTCCCTCTATAAATCCAGATTAATGACAAAAGCTCTCAGTAAACAGCAAAAGTGCTCTGACAGCAAAAAGAACCATAAAGCTTGGAGGACAATGGGAAACGGTTAAGCTTTGCTCCGTAGAGAACATGGTTGGGCCCACATTCATGTGTTCTAAAATGCAATTCACTCTCACAACGCTTTAACCCTGATGCTTTGGGCGGCAGAAGACGATGAAAAGCAACAGCTTTAAAATTGAAATGTGAAATGAAATATTAGTGTTCTTTGGCTTTTAAATCTTTAAACTCCCAGAGACAGCTATAAACACTTCTTTAATTCACAACTAATGACACATAAACATTTTTAATGCAATGCAGAGCATATATGTTATTTCTAACAGGTTACGGCGATACGGCAGTAGATTGCAACAAACGACTGTCTTTGTGAGTGAGTGAGTGGGTGAGTTATTCGTTGATCCAACAGATTTGTTCAACAATGAATCGTTAATTATGGAAATAAGTGAGATTATGGATGAGCAAGTCATTGAATCATTCACACTGAAGCAAAAAGATGCAAGAACGCAGTTAATATCATTGTTTCATCCTCATGCCTCTGTGTTCATAATTTCATTTTTATAACATTTCATAATGTCATATTCAGCATTAAACAATCTTTGTAAATGCAACTTTTTGTGGTATATGTCAGCTCAGATGGAGCCTCTCTGCCACTATTGCCGTTTTTGAGTTTCTATTTCAGTTTCTGGGGCAGTATTCCACAGCTAACACACATATGTGTTCTGCTAACTTTTCTGTGAAGTTATGAAAACATTATTTTTGTTATTATATACGTTTTATGTTATTAAAGACCAGATAACTTTGAAAAAACACTTACTTTAAAAATTACTGGAAGAACCTTTGTTTATAACCTTGACAGAATGTAAGCCAAAGCTCTGAGAAAGTGCCCTGTTAGATCTACTGTGACAAATACAAAGTTGAAACTCTAGATGGCACAGGCTGATCGGTCATTAAGTCACTCTGCTTTGCAATCACATCATTTTCTGCAGGGCACAGCTGATTGGTTCCTGTTTTATCAGTAGCCAAAGAGCTTTCAGAAAACCTTCTCCTTCCCCAGCTCCACCTATATAGATCTGCTATGGGTAATTCATGTATGTTGTATTGTATAGCAGCAGCAGCATGTCTTGCTTGCTCACAGCAGCATGTTGTGTATGAAGTGGCAGCAACAAGTCCTAAACCTGCTCTGAAGCAGCAACAATAACCAACAGCAGCAGCGTAGCAGATCTATTCTGCCAAGATCAAACATACCAACTTTGTCGTATCCATTACCATCCCAGAGAGTTTTCATGATAAAAATATACATCTAATGCATTTCCAATATTAAGAATGCAAATTATATGTTTGACGCCAAACAATGGCACAAAAATGAATGGGAAATGAGTGGGAATGAATGGAGACAGTATTTCTCTCCTTGACCCTGAAAAGGTTTACAAAGAAAAAATGGGCAAACTAAGTGGGTGGTCTAATGAGCTGGATCTGTGTGCTTTGTCGTGTGTATCAAGGCACCGGCAGAACAACCATGAAAAACTTGGTAGCGTCAGAAGCATGGAAATAACAAGCGTGGAACTTGCGAGCGTGGTATTTAAAGGCCAGGAATGAAGCTCGCTCGCACAATTCTCCAATCAGACCGCTGCTTTTTTGGGAAATGCCGTTCCACTCAAATGCCTTTTGAAACCTCTCATTTCAAAGACAAATATGCTTGCCCTCTCATCTGAACCCTATGTAATAAGATGTAAACAACTGAAACAAGACTAGAACAGCTCAGCAGATAAAACATGGCTATTCTGGGAGAGATTGCCGGAGACGAGAGATATGACACCCTATCCCATGGCAACCACAAAATACCTTTAACAGAATTATGATAAGAAAGGGATTCCATAACCTACAAAAGCATATCCAGACCATTTCTTTCCACTTGAATGATGTTACATTGTATGGCATTCAGTTATGATTCAAATTCATTTAGTCATGAGAAAACACAAATTGAGCTGTAAAATACAGCTGAACATCAACAGCTTGTTTGACATGCTTTGAATGATCAAAATTGACCGTGAGAAAATCGTGAAGTATGTAATCCAAAACTTTGTGTCTAAGACACTTAAAAAAATATCAAGAAGCAATCAGTTACGCATAATCAAATCGCTTTTCATAAATCAACTTTCCAGTTTCGACGATCACCTTTTTTTTTTAAAGGCTATTAAGGATTTAAAAGATATTGCCAATGTTTGTCTTTGTTTTTTTGTGTTTTTTTTGCCTTGGAGCATTACCTCAACAAAACAAATGACTTTCGTCATCTGGCAAAAATGTATCAACAGAAGTTTTTCAGGTGTGGAAAATTCATGCAATTCAGAGAGAACTCTGAAAAAGTTTTAGTTTGACTTGACTACTAAAGTCTCTCAAGGAGAGAAAAAAATGTTTAAGGAGTCAAAACTTGAAAAAGGAGATCTTTCATGTCAGCCCTGTTGGCTTTTCCATGTTTCTGAGACTAGATGAACAGCAGAGGGGAATATCTTGACCTGATATCAAAGAGAGGGATGTCCACAACCTCACAAAATCCCAATGTCATTCAAACCTTTTGAAGTCTGAAAGAAGAACATACAGTATGTTCATTGTTGTCTGAAGTTCACAGGAACATAGAACAATGTCAGGGATGTGATAAGTACTGCTGTGGTTGAGTTTCTCCCTATTAACCCAGTTTTGTGCAGAATTCTGACCCACGCCAGATTATTAGACCCCCCCCCCCCCCCCCTCCTCAGCCTCAACAAGGGGAAGGTAATAATTTGGCAGGGAAACTAGAAATTTGCATACCATTCACTTAGTTTGAGCCTGTATATCTGACATTGCATACTTCCCCACGTATAATTATTTCCTCAAAATTCTACAAACCCCATTATAACAATGTGAAAGAAGTTTTTTTTTTTTAAATCGTTGAAAAATAAAAAACAAACCAAAAAAAAAAAAAATCACGCATACATAAGTATTCACAGCCTTTGCTCAATACTTTGTTGAAGCACCTTTGGCACCAATTACAGCCTCAAGTTTTTTTGAGTATGATGCTACAAGCTTGGCACACCTGGCAGTTTCTCTCATTGTTCTTTGCAGGACCTCTCAAGCTCCATCAGGCTGGACAGGGACCGTCGGTGCACAGCCATTTTCAGTTCTCTCCAGAGATGTTCAATCGGGTTCAAGTCTGGGCTCTTGCACTCAAGGACATTCACAGAGTTGTCCCGTAGCCACTCCTTTGTTATCTTGGCTGAATGCTTAGGGTCGTTGTCCTTTTGGATCAAGGATGACTTTTAAAGTACATTTCTGCATTCATCTTTCCCTCGATCCTGACTAGTCTCCCAGTTCCTGCTGCTGAAAAACATCCCCACAGCATGATGCTGCCACCTCCATGCTTCACTGTAGGGATGGTATTGTCCAGATGATGAGCGGTGCCTGGTTTCCTCCAGACATGACGCTTGCTATTCAGGCCAAAGAGATCAATGTTTGTTTCATCAGACCAGAGAATTTTTTTCTTTTTTCTCATAGTCTGAGAGTCCTTCAGACAGGCTCTCACGTGCCTTTTACTGTCTTCCATCGGGCCACTCTACTATACAGGCCTTCTGTCTCCACAGAGAAACGCTGGAGCTCTGTCAGGGTAATCATCGGGTTTTTGGTCACCTCACTAACTAAGGCCCTTCTCCCCCGATCACTCAGTTCGGCAGGGTGGTCCACTCTAGGATGAGTCCTGGGGGTTCCAAAGTTCCTCCAATTATGGATGATGGAGGTTACTGTGGACATTCGGACCTTCCTGCCTCAATATAAGCCTGTCTCGGACAATTCCTTCGACTTCATGGCTTGGTTTGTGCTCTGAAATGCACCGCTAACTGTGGGACCGTATATAGACAGGTGTGTGATAGGTGCGTGTCAAATCAACTGAATTTACCACAGGCAGACTCCAATCAAGTTGTAGAAACATCTCAAGGATGATCAGTGGAAACAGGCTGCAACTGAGCTCAATTTTGTGTGCAATAAACCTGTAACATAAAATGTGGAAAAAGTGAAGCGCTCTAAATACTTTCCGGACACACTGTAATTGTTACGCCTACAAGGCGGGTTATGCATTTAACATAGCTTGAAACAAATTCAGCGCATGAGATAACTTAACCCACAGTCTATTTGCCATGGGTCTAGCCCTTGATGTTCAATATCAAGACATGTAAATCAATTTTACCATCTTCCCAGTTATTGTATTTTTAAATTAGAGAAAAAGCTATAAGCAATACCACTGTATCATGGGATCACCAGAGCTGTACATTATTAACTTGGATCAATGTTGATTTTATAATGTAAAGTCAGTTCTGCAGTTCTTACAGGCTGGAATACGCAACTCATTCATTAAGAAACAATTGAGCTCTGAGATGAGGCTGAGCTGAGATAGGATGCCTATCATCTAACATTTTTTGTTAGGTCTTCTTTCCCCTGGACTCCTTGGTTAATTATTTCTATGCAATATTTTAGGAACCAATTATTCTTTCAAATAGCTAAATGAATATGCTCACCACAGCAATTCAGGTAATTCTATTTTTCAGAGACATCTGCACAGCTCATAGGTCACAAAGAGTCAGTCTTTTCAGGATTTACAATTCCATGACATATAATTTCGAGGGTTTCCACCCTCGAAATCTGATTTCATTGTCAGTTCCACTGATTTATATGAGAGGCCTCTCATTTCAATATAATGAACTGTTGACCTCCAAAGATGGAGTAATCCATTATGAATACAAGAGAAATAATGCAAGAATTTGATCATTAGAATGTAAGGATGATAGACTTGTCTAGTGGAATACAAGAAAGAGGATCAAAAGGAATCGAGACTATTACAGTTGTGCTCTAAAGGTGCTAATTTAAAATTATTTTTATGTGAGAATTTTTAAGCATTAGAAAATTAGTTCTTAATGATATTACTATCAATGTGGAAGGAGTCTTATGTTTCAAAGAGCTCATTTTGTATTCCTTGATTCCTTGATTTATTAACTGGATGTTTTTTCATGCAGTTTGATGTTAGTTTCCAAGTCTTAACCCACAGATGCATTATTGATTCCCATAAACATAACTTACATGTAATATACTTTCAAGATGGGTGCATTATGTTTTAAATGCAGAATTTATCAGGCTGACATGCAACTGAAAGTATTTTTGCTTCATATGATGGTCTAGAATCTAGAGTATGTCTTAAGCGAAGTTTACTCCTAAAATTAAGATTCATGTCTGCTCTTTTCATATACTGAAAGCCAATAGTGAAAAGCTTAAATTCCATTCTGTTCCCCACACAAAGTCATCATTTGATTTCAAAAGACTTGGAATATATTGAACATGTCGAATGGACTATTATGATGTTTTTAGAGCTTGAAATCCATTGGTCCCCACCTACTTTCATTGCATGTAAGAGAGCAGCTCAGACATTCTGATAACTATCTCCTTTTGTGTTCCACACGAGAAAGAAAGCCACGGGTTTGGAATGACGGGAAGGTGAGTAAACAAGACAAAATTCTCATTTTTGGGTGAATTGTTCTTTTAAGTTTGTTTTTCTTTTACCCACTGTGCTTGTTGATGCGGCGCAAGGCAAATGTTTATCTTCATCCTGAAGTTATTACGCAAAACACCTGCTCAGCCAAACAGGAAAAAAAATCACAGGATGAGACGCGTTGCATTTTCAGCAGCAATGCTTTTGATAGACGAGAAGTTGGAAAAAAAGTGAAAGTATCTGCTGTCCTTCTCTGCCTTTGCACAGATGGTGTTTCTTTCACACTCTGCAGAGAAGAATTTGCTTTTCAAACAGGTGGGTAAATATCACACAAAAATCCAAGGATATACACAGGTGAGGATCGCAGGCCACTTTTGTTCCAGATAGGAAGAGAAAAGCCAGTGATGGAGCAAAATTCCCAGAAAGTTGTGAATCCACTTTGTATATGCTGTGACAAAATATAGAAATGAACTGTAAAGTACTGAAAGATTACTATTAAACTGCATTATTTAGTTAAAAATCAAGACAAATTTCATACTGAGTGGCATTATCAGGTTAAAAGAACTTGCCTAAAGGGTTTTCAATTTTTTGTGTTCCATTAACAAACTATTAATTAAATAAAATAAAATGCATCAATTTTGTTTTCAATTTTAAATAAAAGTGAAACCCTCATATATAGCATTATTTTAGATATGTACAATAAAAATGTTACATTAATGGTCCTACAAATTGTTTTAACTTCAATATTAAATATTACTAACTTCAGCGCATAGAAAAGTGTTAACAAAAGGTGGCAAAACTCTTGAGTGTTCAACTGAAATGTACAGGCATGGAATTCAAATTTATTTGAAGAGCACTTTTCAATAAATATTCAGATCCACAGAGAAAAAGAAATTTGTTTTTATTCTTACTGTTAAATAGGACTGTCAAAAAATAAAATAATCATGAATTTACAACCTTCTTTATAAAAGGCTGAAACAAGATTGGCATTTGTTAAAAATATATAAATATATAAATATATATTAGTTAACATATTAAGTAGGCTATCTCAAGTTGACATCTTATCTTTCGCTAAAAATAAATATTCTTTTTTTTTCTCGCACTGTAGATATTCCACAGGCCCTCTAGCGGACCCGTCTGTACAGTAAGTTCTGCCGTGGCGTTGCGTTATAATCACTTAAACATCTCCTATGACCGCCCTTGTAATTTGAGTGAACTCTACGGCCAAGATCTTGCCCATTATCAGCCTTCCTCCAGAAAGAGCTTTAGTTATAAACATAAAAGCGACTCTCATTCAAATGTCATCTGTTCTCTGCTGCCCATGAGAAGGCGCTCAAAGCAATGGCCCCTGTCCCGCGAGGGCTGCTCTACTGTTTCGTGGAATGTACCAACTCAGACGAAAGAGGGGTTCTGTGTTTATATGGACGAGCGCGCGCTGCGTGTAGTAACTTCAGCACCTGGACAGCGACCTCCGCGAGACAGGCGTCACATACTGAAGCGCCCGGCGCCACGCGCTTCGACATGGCTTGAAATACCGCCTTAAAGTGCTCCACAGTAGTCTTTTGTTGTTGAAAAGCCGGACTGTAGAACTGAAATATATTCACACTGAGTATCAGAGCCGAGAAGCGTCGGTTAGTGCGGGTCTCGCTCATCTAGAGGCTTCGCTCTGTGGAGCTGCTCTTCCGGACAGCGCGCGCGAGAAGGAAAAGTAACTGCGTCTCCGCTGACCTCACTGCGCTCGAAGATGCGGACAACCACCGGGACCGGACCGAAGCTTTTGCTGTGGATTTTAAGCCACCTCAGCATGTCTCAAGCTGCTTCTCCATCATCCCGTAAGTTGAAGCTGATTTCGTGGCTCTTTTGCAGTGGTGGGCACCGGGAAGCGTCTGGCACGCGGGCGGGCGTGCGTTAGTGAAGTCCGGTGGCATTTCCTCTACAGATGTAACCGGAGTAGTTATGGATTCTTCTGAAGAACTTGACTTGTTTGCAGTCGCATGTTTGACTCGTGCTCGGTCATTGTATTACATTGCAGTTTATCACGGCCGGCGAGGACCACGAATCATTCGAGACTGTGATAGAAAAAGAGCAGATATTTAGGTGGTACACATTACATTTACCCTAAAAGACAAGACAATTACAAGCTTTTCGGGGGAACACTATGTAAAATACGACAGCTTTTCAGTTTTGTCTAAACAGACCCGGGAAATTCAAAAGAAATCGGGGCTATTGCAACACATTTTGTTTAAAGATCTGAAAATAAAACTTTAATACGATATAATATTCCCATATTTGCTACAAATTAAAGTTGTTCGTACATTTGCTGATTATCCTTAAACTGTTAAACTGTGGGGTTACAACCTACCCCACACCACTACTGTAACACCGATAGAAAACATTAAGTTTTATGAATGAATTTATTGTGCTAATCATACATATATTCATTTTTTAAAAATTAAAAATACATTTATTTAATTAATCAATACAAATATTTCTATTCCCACCCCCTATCACTAAAATTTGATTGTAAATTCATTTTAATTGACTTTTTATTTAAAACGGCAATATTGGAATAATTTACGTTCAAAAGAGGAAATAAAAAAAATGCATACATAAAACATAGCCACACCTTTTAAAACATAAAAGTGTGTTATTTTTGTGATAAATGAATGAATGTGAAATGTACCATTCTGTCTTCTGTGCAATCTTGGGGGATCAATTACATTGAAAAGTGTTAAAACCTTCCCTTTCTGGTCAGGCATGATATTGCTGGTTATTTTCACATACAGATGAAAAGTTTGTGGGGATGTTGTATATCAAACTAAACAGGAGAATCTGCTGATTCAGGCGATATCAGTTCATGCTCACAAATCAAATCATAAAGCAGATGTGTAATTTTTCACTTTCCATTTTTCCCCCCCGGTGGTGCTCACTGAAACTGACGCTGTTACAGCAGAACACTCCCCTCTCCAACCATTACAATCAAAAAGGAACTCTGATGTTCAAATGCATCGAATGCCACATCTGAACACACTGGTAGTTTATTTTCAGAATGTAGCTTTATGAATCATGCGTTAGGACAGGCTGAAAGTGAGCTGCTGGATTCCCTGCTGAGATGCCCCTTACAAAGAGTTGTTCTTGTTGCAGTGAAAGTTTAACCTTCTCTAAATACTTCTTTGTATATTTATTTGTAAAGTATATTTGGTAGCACTTTACTTTAAGCCTTTATAATGCATATTTGTTTTACGGCATTATTTAAATGTATAAATAATGGACCCTTCACAAAGACCCTTTAGTCACCGTTGCTATGTCCGAAAAGCCATGCGCTCTCACGCCACACATCATGTTCTCACACTGTGAAAAATGCATTGCGGAGCAAAGAGGACACTGACAACGCGTCGACAGACAAGACAGAGCAGGTTACTTTTGACATGAAACTGTTTCATATTTAAAATATTGTAATTTTTTAAAGAAGTTTAAACAATAAATACAGTAGCTCCTTCAGCGGCTCGTGAACGATCATCTCTCCATACTAGTTCATTTATAGTATCAAATAAACATGAATGGACATCATGGTTGTTGTTTCAAGCGCGGAAAGACGTGAGTACACACAATTTTTCAAGTTCAAGTTCACCAAGGTTAATCTACTAACTCCCCTGACTGCTTTGTCGGACAAAATGGGAGATTCAGGGTTATGATTGGTCGGATCGCCTGTCAATCAAACTGCCGGCGAAACTGTAACTTAATTGTAATTAAAGCTTTAAAAATACTTTTATAATATATTATAAAGGCTTTAAGTAAAGTATTGATGTATTTGTCAAAATATCAAAATCAGGCTGTTAAGAAAATAATTATATATTAGGAACACATTTTTTAAAGAGAGAAAAAAGTTTTTGCAAACACACAATATCGTGGAATTAGGCACAGGTTTTAATATAGCCTGAAGCGCCCACCACTTTAATATTACTACATAATTTAATTACTTGGCTAATTGCCTTGCAGAGAGTTAGCACTGCAAAATCAATAGAGTCAAGGAGAAATTGGTTCTTAGAAATAATTGGATGGTAGGTCTTATAATGTAAAATCCATGTTTGTTCTGCATCAACACCTAAAGCAGCTCATAGTCAACCATTTTTACACCATGAGAATTATGAATGACTGATTTCACCAATACTGATATATTGCACACACATGCAAGTAAGCGAAAAGGTTTATCGCCGGACTGACTACAGGTAGCCAGGAATAATAAGATTAACTGCCTGGAATAGCCACTCTTTTAATGGACCAAAAGTAGAAGCTGCCAAGACTCACTTGAATAAAACTTGCCAAAATAATGATTAATCAACAAGATTGATCTTTTTTTTTTTTTTTTTTTTTTTTAATTAATCTTTCCAGCTCTATGGCTACATGTGGGAGAGAAACTGAGTAGCGCAGATAGTTGATTCTCCCTCTGACAGACGGATGGAGGTTTGAGATAAAGTTTGCAAATGTTAATTGAGCTGCAGAGGTTTTGCTTTCTCTCTTTGTTAGCCAAGACCACCGGAACATTTGAAATAAACATCCATCTCCCTACGAGCTCTCACGGGTCTGATTAAAAAGAAAAGGTAACTGGATTGATTTGGCTGATATGGAGGACTGCTACTGAGAACGAAAGTTTGATGGAGCTTTTTCTTGTTCACTTCAGTTTCACCACAGCACAAAAGCAGAATCGTTTATAATTAGTCCATTAGGAAGGCATTGGTGTAATTTCCTTAATCACGTCATGTACGTGATCGGCGTGGCTTTCTGTCAGATTTTGTGCTCTCAGTAGCTGCCACACAGAGTCAGCTCAATGACCTGATCGGGGGCAAAGTTATTTTAGTGGAATGTGAACATGTCACTGTGGATGTTGCTCAGTGAGCGAGACTCCTCTTAGAGACTGACATTCATCCGAGACGCTAATTAAAGTGGTGTTAAACAACAAAACTATTTCAGAAATGTCATTTGTGAAGATTTTCTTTGGATACGTGATGTAACCCCAATGTATTTTAATGCAGCACTTCTGTCTCTTTTAGAAGCAGCTATTGCTTAGAACAAAAGAAATTACTCATAATAAACAAAATGGCTTTTATTTGACAGACAGAAACAAAGGACTTGCAAAAAGCATAGCAATTAAGACTTAGACCATTACTGTGCAATACAATGCCAGGAAAACACTGAAATGAAACCCACTCGTCTGGTTCAGTTCTTCAGTTGCACACCCTGGGAAAACAAGACTGCTGCCTCAGGATGTAACGCTTGGTCACCTGAGTTCAAGCCAATTTGCTTGTCCTTACAAAACATGTAGATGCAGCGAGTCTGTTTGAGGTTGCTTGATAAGGTGAATTTAAAGCAAAGGGTGCTTTTATATTTGTTACGATGTGTCATTTCTATATCAACACTTTTCCCACTTAAAAGCAAATGGCAGGCATCTGTGCAGGCAGTCCCTGAAAGATTAATTCACTTAATTTCTGTAAGTAAATTGGGTATTAAGGGACCTTAAACAACAACTTGAATGCAGTGCCAAGCTGAAATAACAACATTTGTCTTTGGCGAAGGTGCGCAGATGCTACAATCTTCCTAATGAGCTTGCCTTTTTAGTTTTGTATGACTGATTTGAAATTGATATGAAGGGGAAACACTCTCTTGCCAAGTGGTTTGTCTTGTATTAATCAAGATAAGTTTGTACACAAGGCCAGAGAGTCAAATTGACCTTTTCAAATTCTCTGTAAGAAAATGTTTGTTTGCGTTTTGACATTAAGCAAATGCAGTTTCTGTGGTGATTAAGACCTTTGGATATTGGTCAGTACAGCAATCATGTTACAAGAGAATGATCAGAGAAAATATGAGGATGTAGGTCGAGGCTGTTTACTGAAGGCTCACCAATGTGTGTTATTGATTATAAACTACTTTTTGCACGATTCTTGTATGTGTTTATGTAAATGCAGTGACCTTGTTTATGGGGAATGTTTACCTTTTGAGATATTAAATTGTATATGTGAGAAAAAAGCTGTTTTTTTTAGTACTACAGTATTAACTTTTCCTAGTGAATTTTTATTAATGCTTAGTGTGAGACACAAGAGCATTCATATAGACAAAATTGACAATCTTGTATAGTGTACAAAACAGACAGTGTCAACTAAAATGTCGAAAGCACAAGAAATTTGTATTCAAAAAATATTTGCCTGATGAAAAAACATTAAACATTTTGACCAGTATAACTCACACGATGACAAAAAGACTGTTTTCTTTTAGTGGCATTGACCAATTTAATGATACAAAAAAGGTTTTGCAGACATGCAGTAGAGTTCTGATGTTTCAGTGAACAGTTGTGACAATTGACCCTTCGCCGGCAGACTGATTGACAGGCAGGGTTGGGGAGTAACGAAACACAAGTAATTTAGTTACATATTTAAAATACAAAATTTGAGTAACTGTATTTCATTACAGTCACATTATAAATGGGTGGTAATCAGATTACTGTTACATCTGAAAAGTATTTTAGATTATCAAAGTGATTACTTTGAGTTTTAATGTCATTTAAACAGCAATTGGTGATTCTCTGACTCTGACAGTCTGAAAAAGCGGGGTTAAGTTTCATCAATATTTTAATACATTTAAGAGTGATCATAAAATTTTGTTATTTTTATTTAGTACTGTCCTGAATAAGACAAAATGACTGAATTTATAAAAGAATTGCCCAACTGTCAATTTAACTTAACTGTCATGACCTGATGATCCACGACTGTTTTCGTGTTTTGTGAGTCATTTTATAATTCACTGGTGCAACTTTTTCTCACAATTAGTTTTTTTCCCCCTCACAATTGTGAGTTTGCATTTCACAATCCTGATTTCTTTTTCTCAGAATTGTGAGATTTAAACTCACAATTACAAGTTATAAAGTCAGAATTGGGAGATATAAACTTGCAATACTGACTTTTTTTCTTGGAGTTGTGAATTTTAGTGTGTGAGTTTATATCTCATATTTTTGACTTGTATCAATATTGTGAGTTTATATCTCATAATTCTGGATTTTCTCAATATTGTGAGTTTAGATCTCATAATTCTGGATTTTCTCAATATTGTGAGTTTAGATCTCATAATTCTGGATTTTCTCAATATTGTGAGTTTATATCTCATAATTCTGGATTTTCTCAATATTGCGAGTTTATATCTCATAATTCTGACTTTTCTCAATATTGTGAGTTTAGATCTCTTAATTATGACTTTTCTCAATATTGTGAGTTTATATCTCATAATTCTGACTTTTCTCAATATTGTGAGTTTAGATCTCTTAATTATGACTTTTCTCAATATTGCGAGTTTATATCTCTTAATTCTGACTTTTCTCAATATTGTGAGTTTATATCTCATAATTCTGACTTTTCTCAATATTGCGAGTTTATATCTCATAATTCTGACTTTTCTCAATATTGTGAGTTTAGATCTCATAATTCTGACTTTTCTCAATATTGCGAGTTTATATCTCTTAATTATGACTTTTCTCAATATTGCGAGTTTATATCTCATAATTCTGACTTTTCTCAATATTGCGAGTTTATCTCTTAATTATGACTTTTCTCAATATTGTGAGTTTATATCTCATAATTCTGACTTTTCTCAATATTGTGAGTTTATCTCATAATTCTGACTTTTCTCAATATTGTGAGTTTATATCTCTTAATTATGACTTTTCTCAATATTGTGAGTTTATATCTCATAATTCTGACTTTTCTCAATATTGCGAGTTTATATCTCATAATTCTGACTTTTCTCAATATTGCGAGTTTATATCTCATAATTCTGACTTTTCTCAATATTGTGAGTTTATATCTCATAATTCTGACTTTTCTCAATATTGCGAGTTTATATCTCATAATTATGACTTTTCTCAATATTGTGAGTTTATATCTCATAATTCTGACTTTTCTCAATATTGTGAGTTTATATCTCTTAATTATGACTTTTCTCAATATTGTGAGTTTAGATCTCATAATTCTGACTTTTCTCAATATTGTGAGTTTATATCTCATAATTCTGACTTTTCTCAATATTGCGAGTTTATATCTCATAATTCTGACTTTTCTCAATATTGCGAGTTTATATCTCATAATTATGACTTTTCTCAATATTGTGAGTTTATATCTCATAATTCTGACTTTTCTCAATATTGTGAGTTTATATCTCATAATTCTGACTTTTCTCAATATTGTGAGTTTAGATCTCTTAATTATGACTTTTCTCAATATTGTGAGTTTATATCTCATAATTCTGACTTTTCTCAATATTGTGAGTTTATATCTCATAATTCTGACTTTTCTCAATATTGTGAGTTTATATCTCATAATTCTGACTTTTCTCAATATTGTGAGTTTATATCTCATAATTATGACTTTTCTCAATATTGTGAGTTTATATCTCATAATTCTGACTTTTCTCAATATTGTGAGTTTAGATCTCATAATTCTGACTTTTCTCAATATTGTGAGTTTAGATCTCATAATTCTGACTTTTCTCAATATTGTGAGTTTATATCTCATAATTATGACTTTTCTCAATATTGTGAGTTTAGATCTCATAATTCTGACTTTTCTCAATATTGTGAGTTTATATCTCTTAATTATGACTTTTCTCAATATTGTGAGTTTATATCTCATAATTATGACTTTTCTCAATATTGTGAGTTTAGATCTCATAATTATGACTTTTCTCAATATTGTGAGTTTATATCTCATAATTCTGACTTTTCTCAATATTGTGAGTTTATATCTCATAATTCTGACTTTTCTCAATATTGTGAGTTTTTATCTCATAATTCTGACTTTTCTCAATATTGTGAGTTTATATCTCATAATTTTGACTTTTCTCAATATTGTGAGTTTTTATCTCATAATTCTGACTTTTCTCAATATTGTGAGTTTATATCTCTTAATTATGACTTTTCTCAATATTGTGAGTTTATATCTCATAATTCTGACTTTTCTCAATATTGTGAGTTTAGATCTCATAATTCTGACTTTTCTCAATATTGTGAGTTTATATCTCATAATTTTGACTTTTCTCAATATTGTGAGTTTTTATCTCATAATTCTGACTTTTCTCAATATTGCGAGTTTATATCTCTTAATTATGACTTTTCTCAATATTGTGAGTTTAGATCTCATAATTCTGACTTTTCTCAATATTGTGAGTTTAGATCTCATAATTCTGACTTTTCTCAATATTGTGAGTTTATATCTCTTAATTATGACTTTTCTCAATATTGTGAGTTTAGATCTCATAATTCTGACTTTTCTCAATATTGTGAGTTTAGATCTCTTAATTATGACTTTTCTCAATATTGTGAGTTTATATCTCATAATTCTGACTTTTCTCAATATTGTGAGTTTATATCTCATAATTCTGACTTTTCTCAATATTGTGAGTTTATATCTCATAATTCTGACTTTTCTCAATATTGTGAGTTTATATCTCATAATTCTGACTTTTCTCAATATTGTGAGTTTATATCTCATAATTCTGACTTTTCTCAATATTGCGAGTTTAGATCTCATAATTATGACTTTTCTCAATATTGTGAGTTTATATCTCATAATTCTGACTTTTCTCAATATTGTGAGTTTATATCTCATAATTCTGACTTTTCTCAATATTGTGAGTTTATATCTCATAATTCTGACTTTTCTCAATATTGTGAGTTTATATCTCATAATTATGACTTTTCTCAATATTGTGAGTTTATATCTCATAATTATGACTTTTCTCAATATTGTGAGTTTATATCTCATAATTCTGACTTTTCTCAATATTGTGAGTTTATATCTCATAATTCTGACTTTTCTCAATATTGTGAGTTTATATCTCATAATTATGACTTTTCTCAATATTGTGAGTTTATATCTCATAATTCTGACTTTTCTCAATATTGCGAGTTTATATCTCATAATTCTGACTTTTCTCAATATTGTGAGTTTAGATCTCATAATTCTGACTTTTCTCAATATTGCGAGTTTAGATCTCATAATTATGACTTTTCTCAATATTGTGAGTTTATATCTCATAATTCTGACTTTTCTCAATATTGTGAGTTTAGATCTCATAATTCTGACTTTTCTCAATATTGTGAGTTTAGATCTCTTAATTATGACTTTTCTCAATATTGTGAGTTTATATCTCATAATTCTGACTTTTCTCAATATTGTGAGTTTATATCTCATAATTCTGACTTTTCTCAATATTGTGAGTTTATATCTCATAATTCTGACTTTTCTCAATATTGTGAGTTTATATCTCATAATTCTGACTTTTCTCAATATTGTGAGTTTTTATCTCATAATTCTGACTTTTCTCAATATTGTGAGTTTAGATCTCTTAATTATGACTTTTCTCAATATTGTGAGTTTATATCTCATAATTCTGACTTTTCTCAATATTGTGAGTTTATATCTCATAATTCTGACTTTTCTCAATATTGTGAGTTTTTATCTCATAATTCTGACTTTTCTCAATATTGTGAGTTTAGATCTCATAATTCTGACTTTTCTCAATATTGTGAGTTTATCTCATAATTCTGACTTTTCTCAATATTGTGAGTTTATATCTCATAATTATGACTTTTCTCAATATTGTGAGTTTATATCTCATAATTCTGACTTTTCTCAATATTGTGAGTTTAGATCTCTTAATTATGACTTTTCTCAATATTGTGAGTTTATCTCATAATTCTGACTTTTCTCAATATTGTGAGTTTATATCTCATAATTATGACTTTTCTCAATATTGTGAGTTTATATCTCATAATTCTGACTTTTCTCAATATTGTGAGTTTATATCTCATAATTATGACTTTTCTCAATATTGTGAGTTTATCTCATAATTCTGACTTTTCTCAATATTGTGAGTTTATATCTCATAATTCTGACTTTTCTCAATATTGTGAGTTTAGATCTCTTAATTATGACTTTTCTCAATATTGTGAGTTTATATCTCATAATTCTGACTTTTCTCAATATTGTGAGTTTATATCTCATAATTATGACTTTTCTCAATATTGTGAGTTTATATCTCATAATTCTGACTTTTCTCAATATTGTGAGTTTATATCTCATAATTATGACTTTTCTCAATATTGTGAGTTTATCTCATAATTCTGACTTTTCTCAATATTGTGAGTTTAGATCTCATAATTCTGACTTTTCTCAATATTGTGAGTTTAGATCTCTTAATTATGACTTTTCTCAATATTGTGAGTTTATATCTCATAATTCTGACTTTTCTCAATATTGTGAGTTTAGATCTCTTAATTATGACTTTTCTCAATATTGTGAGTTTATCTCATAATTCTGACTTTTCTCAATATTGTGAGTTTATATCTCATAATTCTGACTTTTCTCAATATTGTGAGTTTAGATCTCTTAATTATGACTTTTCTCAATATTGTGAGTTTATCTCTTAATTCTGACTTTTCTCAATATTGTGAGTTTATATCTCATAATTATGACTTTTCTCAATATTGTGAGTTTATCTCATAATTATGACTTTTCTCAATATTGCGAGTTTAGATCTCTTAATTATGACTTTTCTCAATATTGTGAGTTTATATCTCTCAATATTGTGAGTTTAGATCTCATAATTCTGACTTTTCTCAATATTGTGAGTTTATCTCATAATTCTGACTTTTCTCAATATTGTGAGTTTATCTCATAATTCTGACTTTTCTCAATATTGTGAGTTTATCTCATAATTCTGACTTTTCTCAATATTGTGAGTTTATATCTCATAATTCTGACTTTTCTCAATATTGTGAGTTTATATCTCATAATTCTGACTTTTCTCAATATTGTGAGTTTATCTCATAATTCTGACTTTTCTCAATATTGTGAGTTTAGATCTCTTAATTATGACTTTTCTCAATATTGTGAGTTTAGATCTCTTAATTATGACTTTTCTCAATATTGTGAGTTTATCTCATAATTCTGACTTTTCTCAATATTGTGAGTTTATCTCATAATTCTGACTTTTCTCAATATTGTGAGTTTATCTCATAATTCTGACTTTTCTCAATATTGTGAGTTTAGATCTCTTAATTATGACTTTTCTCAATATTGTGAGTTTATCTCATAATTATGACTTTTCTCAATATTGTGAGTTTATCTCATAATTCTGACTTTTCTCAATATTGTGAGTTTAGATCTCTTAATTATGACTTTTCTCAATATTGTGAGTTTATCTCATAATTCTGACTTTTCTCAATATTGTGAGTTTAAATCTCATAATTATGACTTTTCTTCATAATTCTGACTTTTCTCAATATTGTGAGTTTAAATCTCTTAATTATGACTTTTCTCAATATTGTGAGTTTATCTCATAATTCTGACTTTTCTCAATATTGTGAGTTTAAATCTCATAATTATGACTTTTCTCAATATTGTGAGTTTATATCTCATAATTCTGACTTTTCTCAATATTGTGAGTTTATATCTCATAATTATGACTTTTCTCAATATTGTGAGTTTATCTCATAATTCTGACTTTTCTCAATATTGTGAGTTTATCTCATAATTCTGACTTTTCTCAATATTGTGAGTTTAGATCTCATAATTCTGACTTTTCTCAATATTGCGAGTTTATATCTCTTAATTTTGACTTTTCTCAATATTGTCAGGTTATCTCATAATTTTGACTTTTCTCAATATTGAGTTACATAGAGTATATAGATTATATATCATAATTCTAACTATATAACTCACAATTGCAACTTTATATCACGCAATTCTGAGGGAAAATGTTGCAATTACCTTTTTTTGTATTGCAAATTACTGTTGAAAGCATGAATTTTGTAATCTGTAGTGAAATACATTTTAAAAGTAACCTACCCAGCCCTGTTGACAGGCGATCTGACCAAATATTACCCTGAATCCACCATTTTGTCCAACAAAGCAGTCAGGGGAGTTAGTAGATTGACGTTGGTGAACTTGAACTTGAAAATTGTGTGTACTCACATCTTTCCACGTTTGAAACAACATTCCTTCTGATGTCCATTATGAAACTGTTTCATAATAAAAGTAACAAAAAAGCACTTCTGTGATGATTTAAAGTCAAAATATTTAATGTTACAGTTATGAAAAGTTGGTCGGAAGGGTGAGATATAAAGTAAAGAAAAAGCATTGTGAAATATAAATTGATACAGAGACATTTGCGGGAAATAAAGTCACAAATGTGAGATATAAAGCTACAATTATGATGTGACGAGCAGGGCGGGCGAGAGCCGTGAGGGAATGGTGCAAGGCCGGTGACGTGATTGATAATGAGCGTCATCTGCGCACTGCACCGGTCTCGTATCTCTCACGGAGGAGCTCCGGAAACATAAAATCCAGGCCTGGTCCTCTCTCGTCCTTCACTGTAGTCGCTCCTCTTTATGCTTCTGGAGCTCCTCCATGAGAGATACGAGACCGGTGCAGTGTGGTCACGTCACGTCACCGGCCTTGCACCATTCCCTGCTCGTCACATATGAGAAACATAGTCACAATTCTGATATACAAAGTTGCAATTGTGAGAAATAAAGTTGCAATTATGAGAAAAAATTAAGTTGTCAGCTATTAAGTCACAATTGTAAGATTTAAAGTTACAGCTGCAAGAAATAAGTTGCAATTATGAGAAATAAAGTTGCAATCACAAAAATATACAGTAACATCACAATTATGAGAAATATACTATGAGAAAAAATCATTGCAATGATGAAATATAGTCACAATTACCTTTTTTTTAAAAAAAAAATATGAGGTGGATACAAGCTTTCATAGCAGCTTTAATCATGGTATATTTAAGGGTTGAAAAGTGTTTTTTTTTTCACATCAATGGAACTCTCTTTCTATATGTTTTGGTAAGCATTTGACAGATGAAAAATATTCTTTTGCCAGACCTGAGCTGAGTCTGATTGACTTAGAGCGAAGACAGAAACTGCTTTTCCCCAGCCTATGTTACCTCGAATGACACAGACAAACACACACCGATATCTTGTTATTCTCTCTTTCCCCCTTGCTCACTGTCTGACTCTGTCTCTTACATACACACATATGCTATTTTCCTCTCTATCTCACCCACGCACTTCTATAACGCACACATATAGAAGTATTCAGTAGCGTACACGCACAATTTCTCTCCCTTTTCTCCAGGCAGTGGAGATGCTGTTATGACTATAGGCTCTAGACAGGAGTGAGCTTTTCATCTAATAGCACAGTGGTTGCTACTCTGAGAGCATTTGCTCTTGTCTCTTAAAGCAGACCAGTAATAAAACGAAAGCGCTCCCAATTCATGGGCATACTGCTGTGAATATCAGTGTACATTTACTATCAAAATTAAAAACAATCCCATGTAGTCGACATCTATTTGAAGTGAATACATTATTAATCCTGCATCAATGTTTGTGTAAGTAAAAATATAATGCAGGTTATTATCTGCTATTATTTTAAGTACTATGACTTATCCTAGACTAATTCTCATCAAAACACACCCAGATGTATTGTGCTTATTCATTTTACATGATTAATTAAACATAATCAAGTTTCACTGCAGGGGTCAAGGTTTGGCTGGTTAGCGTGGGCAGTTGCCCCCTGCTGGTAGGAGATGTAACCGAACCATTCTGGGAGGCAAAAAAAGCATCTTTGTCTGTTCTAATATTCTTTTCTAGTCTATTTATTCATGTATTCAGACAAAACAAATTTTTAGACCTCTGTGGTCTTACCCAACAATATTTAGAAGCTGAGCACTGGATGTTCAAAAAGATGCAATTAGATCATGTTCTGCATGATTTATTAATAACATTGTTCCCTTCAGTGCCTTGCAAAAACAATTTGAGATATTGAGTGATCCTGAACTGTATCTACTGTAAAGATATCTACACACGTATGTATGTATGTATGTGTGTACACGGTAAAAAAAAAAATGGTTGGTTTAACTTAAAAATTAAGTTACCTGGTTGCCTTAACACCTTTGAAATGATGAACTTGAAGTTAAAAATTTGAGTTAATACGATGAAGGCGATTAGTGTAATCAACAGAAACTCAAAATATTTCGATGGTTGCAATGGGCTTGTCAAGAGATATTTTTAACCTGAAAATTGGGAGATATACCCATGATACACAAGGGTAAGTTACAAATGAAAACAATAGAAAACATCACAATAGATACTACAGAAACTGTATTTGGGAGCCCTAAGGCTACAACCAAACAAGCAGATCCCTATGAAAGCCAAATATCATCTAATTGAGATGTGGAGATAATGTTAAGGGGCTGCTCTGAGATTTCTACAGCTTATTAGCTTATTCTAGAAGACAAAAATGGCCTAATATTCAGGGCTCTAAAGACATTAGTGAAATGCATTTATGTTTAAACTGTATATCACAGCTATGAATAGAAAACCGTGTACCATTTAACAGAGAAGGCTCTATATACTAAGGTTATTGTAAAAAAAAGACAGGTGTTTCTATACTGACACAGGGTCAGGACACAGACTCACATTTTCTGCTGCATTTACTACACCACTGGATGCTGGTGAAATCCAGCACATACTGTAGAGATGAGCCGTTCACAATGAATGTCACAACCAGGGTTTAACGGTCTGCTCTCTAATAATGATCTTGGATTACTATGGTCAGAAATGTTGATGATGGAAATTGGAGCAGATCTCAGGGTGTAAGAGGGATGAACGAATGTATGTTTGTGTGTATGTGTTTAGGAAAAGTAAGCAAGCTTAAGAGACTTAGAAACTGTAGCCGCCATTGAAGTGAATTTGTCATGCTGTAGCTGTGTTCACTAAACAAACGCACTCCTATACCTCTGGGAAATATGCAGCCTCATTTCCGTAATCATAATCGGAGTGTTCAAGGGGAGATTATCCATATCATTGTGCCAAAGTATCCAGCCAAGGCCTGTATAGCGTCGAAATTCACAATATTAAAATCACGTCAAGATAAAAACACCTAAAGCTTGAATTAAACAACCTTACTCTGGTTGTTCTCATCATAAGCATATGATTACTATACATTATTTGCACTTTAAGTCTTTTATGACTATACCCATGGTGGTTAATATACAATCAATAAAGTAAAAGAGAAGAAGTTAAGTGCTGTTTGTATTCGGACCAACGAATTGACAGTATACATGTTTTGGATTTCATGTATATATGCTCAAAAGTTTGGGATCAGAACGAAGTTTTTGAAAGAAAGTGATACCTTTATTCAGCAGGAGGCTGACAGTTAAGACATTTAATATTGTTACCAAAAATGTATATTTCAAATAAATTCTGTTTCTATTCATGAATAATTCTGACAACTAAAATGTATCATGGTTTGTACAAAAATTGTAAAGCCACACAACCGTTTTCAACATTGATCATAAATAATAAGAATTGTTTTTGAGACCCAAATAATCATTTTAGAATGATTTCTGAAGGAACATGTGACAGTGAAGACTTTAAAAAAAGAATTAAAATAAAAAAAATTCTATATATACATTTAATTTGTAATAATATTTCACAATATTACTGTTTTTACTGCATAATGTTTAAATGAAGAAAAAAAACTTACCGAGCCCAAACTTGTGAATGCTATATATATATATATATATATATATATATATTTTGATTGCAAATTGCAGCAAATTGAACCCTAAATGAATAAAATATTGAACAGACTTCTTGTCTAACACAGACCCGCTTTTACATTTTGCATATTTTAAAGCCACGTCTAATCGCAGCCACAGAAATGCCTCCACTAAGCTTTGAAATTGTGCACTATGAATAAATAAATAAATAAATAAAAATAATGGTCTGCTAATCCCCTGAATAACTCAGTCAGAGAGAAGAGGGGGATATTAGGAAAGCTGCAATGCTTAGTGATGCTAGTATGCTACACATTTTTGTTCGGAAGATTCCGTATCTTTGTGTGGGTGACAAACTCTCAAACTTTTACGTTTGAAGTTTCACAAAATGCTCAACTGTGCTCTTCGAGAGCAAGACGAGAGATCTAATTGGATCTAAAATGAAATCAAATTTTTTCTTCTTATCACATCTTGTTTGTAATTGAATTTTTCATCAAAGGCGTACTACTTATTCTTCAGGGACACAAGCCATCGGCATGTCATTTTAAAAACGCAGCCTGGATATGTCAAGTACCCTGTCCAATGACAGGATACAGTTAACGACAGATATTTTGTCATTTTTGCTCCTCTAAATATTTTATCGGAATGAATTTTTATTGATTGCCCTGCAGAAGTGCTCACAATCCTGTAAATTTGAGTCCCTCTCTTCTTCCTCTCTGATCTTCACATACCCTTTCATGCACTGCATCTGCTCTTCATTTTGCTCAGTAATACATGTCAAACATCTGACGAATGGCACCAAAGTTCATCTCTCAGTCTACTACTTGGTGATTTATCCTCAGGCTCATGAATTAATCTATGGGACAATTACTAATGCACTATGCTGTGCAGAGTGCTGCGACCCATGCAATTCTTTGGTGTAATGCCAGTGCTGGGATATAGAGCGGCTCTTCCAAGTACTCGTCCTCCACAAATCAAAGCGAGCTGTGCATAATAAAACAAAAGTGCTGTCTGTATGTTTTGAGGCAGTACTGTCACTTCCTGTGATTGGCTATGACAGTCCCCCCCCTCTCATTACCTTCACTGTGATCCCATTATAAACCTGAAGTGCAGTGGACTGGCTTCAGTCGTGGGGATAAATCGCCCCATATGCTCCTGCAGATTGTATCTCCACAGAGAGGCGCAGGTTCTTGCCTAAGAGTGCTCCTATTTTTCTTTTCTCCCTTGTCTCTAATGTCAGTCTCTGCACTCTCCCCTCCTGCGCACTGAATGTCAATGGGCCCTGAGCTGCAGCTGCCTCGGAGGTAAAGCAGGAAATTATCTCCCTCCTATAGATGTCAGCTGGAAATGTTCCTTGCTTGAAGAGAAACAACAGGTTACATGCGCCAAGACTATTGTGATCTTTAAACGAGGCTTGGATTTTTATGCTAAAATTGTAATGGGTGCTTTTACACATTTTGTGTGTGTGTGTGTGATGTGTCTGAAAAAGTGATTCTCAACTGGTTTTCACTTCAGCTCACAGATTTTACGTTGGAAGGCAAGTGGCGACCCAAAACAGTACCAACATTGCGACACTGTCAATTAAAAGGCAAAACACAGACAGGTTTGTTCTGCTATCTTAGTGAGGACATTCCATAAGCGTAATGGTTTTTATAATGTACAAGCTGTACATTTGATCCCTCCTCACAAATCCTACTCCTAAACCTACTCATCACAGAAAACATTCTGCATGTTTACATTTTTAATAAAACCTTGTTTATTGTGTTTTTAAAGCTATTTTAAATACGAGGACTCATGAAATGTCCCCATAAAGCATGGTTACGTCATCATACCAGTGTAATACCCATGTATAAATAAATTTGTGTCCTCATAAATCATGAAAACAAGAACACACATACAAACACACATAACCTGTCCATATTGGCATGTGTCTAATTTAGCTGCTTCTAATAGGAGACAATAGAATTTGCATAAAAATACAATGTTTTACTGGATGCACAGCTTTGGAAGCCAACAACAAAAAGATACTTTTTCTTCTTACTTTTAAAATTGACGTTCACATCAGCATGACTTTGAAAATCACATTTCATTGGTTCAGACTCATGCCATCGAGAATTCGCTATGAATATTCACAAAGTGGGAATGCTGCACTTTACAACAATACCAAACTTGTGCTGAGGGGAAGCGCCAGGCGTCAAGAAGCGAGCAGAGAAAAACAACATTTTTGATGTTCATAGGAAAGGTGCTCCTCTCAGAAAACAAAGATACTTTTAGGTGTTTAATGGCTATTTAGTGCATTGGGATGGCTAGATGAGGGCTTAATGTACTAATTTTTTGTGAAAACCTCAAATTCGACCAAAATTTCATTTGTTTTGCCTGTAACTCGAAATTGGCCCGTGCGCATTCCGACTCATTGAGCCAGCATGTGTTTGTTAGTTACATTTTATAAGTTATGTTTACCATTGTTATTTCCTTGCCGAACAGACCTGTGACTTACTATTCTAAAGTAATATAGCTGTGAGCAGTATCATACTTTAGCTCTGCATCCAATTAAATAATTGTGTGGACTTTGCTAAACAAACTGGCTTTCAAACTACTTATTCAAATCATGCTTTAGGGCTTTTTCCATTAGCTCCACCAGTCATCATGTACCTTTTTCACGACTACATAAATAGACGAACATTTGGAGGATTTCGAAGGGCTCTACTATCCCTCACTCAAAAGCTCTGAGAGCCACTTATGGCTTTATATCATTTACTAGTGTGGCTAGTGGGGTAGCTGCCCATTAGCTTGCAAACTAATTTGCTAAGTAAACAGTGCTCCCTTGCTTATCTCTCTCATGAGGGGCAGACTTCTTGACTTGTTTATACTTGTTGATGTATCCCTAGCGAGTGCCCTGCTTGGTCAGTGCGAGATATTTTTAGAAAAGCGTGAGTTGGCGAATAGCATGTGCCAGCCAGAGCCATAATGGGAGATGGAGAGGCTCTTAGTACACTACAGGGCCGTATGTTACATGAACAGAGAGAGCAAGTGCGTGTGTGTAGGGGAGACTTACTCAACTGTGCACCATTATCTCATGAAATAACTGATAGTAGCGCTTCTACTAACCTGCCCAGATGACCAGCGGCACTAAGTGAGTGGTCGATGAAGGCACGCAAGCATACTGTTTACAAGTGCAGGCCCCTGTCAGACCTAGATAATTAACACCACAACTTAAGATTAGAATGAAGATGCGCAATTTGCATTCAGCAAGCTGTTTAGTGTCTACTGAGCGCTTTGATGATTATTAGCATATTACGCTTAAGAGTTGTGAGGTGCTGGTCTCATGACTTGGTGTTCGGGATTAATGCTGAATTCTAATTATTCCCTTTTAGTTTAGATATAATAAACAACCTAGGCTCTTTGGAAAAAAAGTGCCTCTATCTTTTGCAAATCTCCAAAAACTTACCTATATACATAGAATTTACTGCAGTTTCCAGCTGAAATGAACATTAGATGCAGTAAAACACCAACAACTTTTATTCCTGTTCACACAAATTATGATTTCGGGGCATATTATCAATAAATAAAGGCAATTTTCGAGAGGGTCTTTGCACAAAACTATGTTATTGCCTTAAAACACTTTCCCATAGTGCATGATTTATAAACTAATACATATTGGTGCTGACATCACATAGCTAGCTTGTTTTGTATGGCTTTTCTGATGTGGTAAACTTGTTCAGACATGCAAGTGCCACTCAAGGGACATTTCATTTACGAATTGCTGCGATTCATATAACAACATAATAAAATGTTGCCAGAGTCATGTTAATCAGTTTTGGAAAAAAGTGTCATGAAACATAATTAGAAGCAGCAATGTAACATCACTATACCGAAGCGTCGCCACATGCATGTTTTTCCAATGGGTCAGGTTTGCTAAAAAATGTTGCAAGGGTCGATGTGTCCTACAGCTGTTCTTGGCGGTCCGTTCAGAGCTCATTTAGTCTTTTTAGATCCACCTCAAAAATCATGCCAAGTCTCTATGCTAATCGCACATGCAGTTTTAACCACACAAGGGACCAAGTTTAAGTAGTTCTGGTTTATTATTCAAATATATCATTACCTGCTGTAGCAGGAGTCTCAGGGGAATCTCTGCCCCCTCTCTAGCAAACAGCCATAAATTAACACACTTAACTTGGGTACATATCTGGACCCCCAGTGTGAATCTGTCTCACATGCGGCTTGTTAGGAGTTATGTATCGCTGTTGCTTTTCATGGTGGAGCAGTAAGCCTCTTCTGAATATGTTATCACATTTGATTTATGAATGTCAAAATGTACAGCTATTCCAGTACTTGATATATATATATATATATATATGAGACTTTCACTGTTTTGTACTATTTTATAAAATTAGAAGGGCACAGGGAGAAGATAACAAACACTTTAAAAAAAAAAAAGAAAGAAGAAAAGGCTAAAAAAGAAAAGAAAAAAATTAATTCTATCCAAGCCACATTAATTGAAAATGTATGTCTGTTGGGTATACTTGCCAAAGTAGACCTATATCTGCATATAACTATTATAACAAGCTACACACTATAACTACATATAGGGTAAGATGGGGTAAAATTATATATATATATATATATATATAAATATATATATATATATATATACACACACACACAAACACCACCCGATACTGATATCAGGAAGTACTCATGTACCATCTGTTGTTATAGTATCTACTTGGTACCATGTGAAATGTGTTAACTAACTTCTAAATACTGAAATGCTGTATAAACTCAAAATGTGCCCTATGGAATTGACACCCTGGTTATGAGACAATATCATGGTCAGATTTAAAGCTGTCTGAAACTCAAGGTGACACTGTGCTTTGTTTGGTTTTTGCACTTGCATGAGTTTTAATTGCCCTTGATTGTATTTCAGGGATTACAGACAGGTAAATTTACTAATGTCAGTTGCAGCTCATGTCTAAATAGATATGCTTGTGTGCACCACAGTGATAATGCAGAAGGTTTAGTTTGAATAGTGAGGTCAACTCTGTAATTAATAAATAACTTGAAATGGAAGGTGATACAATTAAAACGCCCGCTTTGAAATATGGATTTGGTAACTATTAATGTATTCTGGTAGCAGAAAATTAATCAAGCCCCTTATCCAATTATATACAAAGCTCTGACGTTTCAATCAACTTCATGCCTTGGGGCTTCCCCCTTAATTATGTTTGGTTATATTACCTACAGGTAAATCTTAAAAGAATTAATCTGAGCTGCTAGAAGTGCACATATATATACAGCCGAAGGTTGTCATCTTGGAAAACTGCTAAGATGTTTTGAGAAAATAAATGTTAAAATTCACTCAAAGTTAATATGCATGATTAACAGAACTCTGGATTAGAAATGGATTTTTTAAAAATCACATCATCGCACAACTGGATACATAGTTTTTAGTCAGCATTGTTTTCTACAGTCTCTCCCTGAATTTACAGGAAATTACCTACACTCTAAATAAAGGGGCATATACAATTATTTATAAGAAGACAGAAACCGTGAGTTAAGAGTGTGTACATCTGGATGGTAAAATGTTAATTTAACATGCCACTTTGCTTTTTAATTGCTGCAACATAATAATGTTGCTATGCTTACTCAAAAAAGTAATACAGATTATTAATTACTGGAGCTGTCAATTTAATCGGATTCATTATTAAGCAAGTATTGGAATTATAATAACATAATTTACATTTACGACTGGTGTAATTCATTGTACAGCACTGCCCATTCATTTCAAAGGAATCTGCAAATATGACAGATTGACCATGGTAAAAGTTTTTTTTTTTTTTAATTATTATTGTTGCTAAGAACACACAAAACCAAAACCAGGGGTAAATACAATTGAGAATTCAATTACAGGTTACAAATTCAGGAAGATACCATAAAGATGAACTAGTGAGCTCTTGAGTTGCTGGATGTAAGGAGAGTGCCCAGATAGGATTTAAGTTCCTAACAAGAAAAAAAGAAAAAAAGTAGGGCTTAGCACCCTGAAATTTACATTTGTGTAAGAAAAATTGTGCTTGGAAATAATTTAATTAATTAAAAAATATTGGTCCTTTACATCTTTATCAAAGTTTTGATGACCAAATTAAACATCTTTGCATGACAAAGAAAATTTCTGTGATGAAAATGTGTGTACAAAAATTCAAAAATCTTCCGGTACTTTGATGTCATACGCCGATCGGTCTGCGCAGCGCAGATGCATCTTGAACAAGCCTATTGACTCACGAGGCACGTCACATGTGACAGTCAGTTACACTTTTCCAAATATTCAGACGCCCAAGTTGCAATCTCCTCCTTTCATAAGAAAACTTCTGGTGCGTGCCCCACTGAAGTTTAACTGATAAATACGAGTCTGAGGAAGGATATTAGCGTACTGACACTAGAAACATTTGACCTCAGCAACCGTGCAGTATTTGTAAGAATCAAAACTTTGCGATGCCCGATTCGCAACTGAATCATTATTTCGAATCAGACCGGTTTAAGGCCTATTCACACCCCACCAGCAAACACGTCTGTTGGAGTTCGTTGGATCGGTGTGATACCCCAGTCGGAGTCTGTTTTCACCCGACTGAACATGTTTAATCGGCGTTTGTTGGGTCGTGGAACGTCGGAGCAAAGTGGTATGGTTTTCCAACAAATGCCAACAAACTCTGACGTAATCTGACCAGGCCATGAGCCGTTGCCATGACGTCCCTTGCAAAGACTGGGTTTGATGGCAAATATATTTGGATTTGTGCCGAGAGAGAGAGGTATAAGCGTGAGAGAAACGTAGGTTAAACCTGAGTTTTGTTTGTAATGAATTCGGTTTGACTTCAAATGGCTACAAACGGTTGTAAATGCTTTTGATGGGTCGCGCTAAAAAAAGTTTAAAAACCGGTGTAGGCTGCTAAAGTTACAACCCCAACGCAAGGGATCAGATCGATGGCTAGCGCTTCGGATTTCAGGTTAGTATTTTTATGTTTGCCTCAATACAAATATATATGATAACGTTATATTATAAATATTACAAACTTGCCTGAAAATATTGTTAACATGGTTACACGTATGAAGTTATGAATCTCAACTTTTCCCAGTCAGACTTGACTCTCTGTGACTCGTTTGTCGGTGTTTGTTGGGGCAGCGTGAACATGATCGTTTTTTCTCATAGAATTCTAATTCCAACAGCCAACTTGCTTGTTGGAGTTCATAGACATATACACTAGACGTCGCCTAGCTACGGCAGTTCATTGGAACGAATGCGTCAATAGCGCCGCCATCTTGGAACAGGGGACTCCTCCTCTTTAATGCATCAGCGTCAATGTACGCAAAGGTCTAACAGAAATAAAATCACCAGAAATCGTCATGAATGCGATTTTTTTTCTTTTTTTTTTCTTTTTCGGTTCGTTCAAATGGTCAGACATGTATTTATCATTGAGTCCAGAGAAATTTAAGGTTTTGATATTAAGATTATCTACATTTTAAAAATATAATGCATGGTGCTAGTAGCCCTAAGTTTATTTGTCACATTCTTCCACTTGAGTAAACTTCGAATGAACTATCGCTACTTACCTTAACCTACTGCATGCAAAATTGCTACAATGGTGTGAATATACATGTTAATTTAAACATTCAAATTGTATTGGTTTATTAAATATGATACACAAAGCAATTTGCAGGTGGAAGCAAATCACAAATTTGAGAGGAACGTTTATCATTGATGTCTCTGTTTATCACTTGGGAATCTACAAACAGATTCAGATTATTTTATTTAATGCCATGTCAGCAATCAAAGATATTTTCGTGGCAAAAATTCAATTACAAGAACACAAATATCATATAAATACAATAAAAACAAAACAAATATAAACAACAAGTCATATTATACCTTTTTTTTTTTTTATTAAAATGATAAAAAAAAAATCCAAAACCTTTTCAGGCATAATCTCATTAAATATGTCCTTAAGTGAAGTAACTTCATAAAAGAGCATCTGCTTGTGTTCAGTCCAGGACAATCTAATAAAATATGTTTGACAGATAAAATATCTTACAAAACGTACATAAAGTTGGGTCTTCACCTTTAAGCAAAAACGCATGGGTCAATTTTTACTGTTCTTATTAAGAGCTTCGGAATCAACAAACAAAACAAATCCATAAGTTCTTAGTATTTGGTGTCTTCCAGGGACACGGAGCAGAGTAAAGGCTGGCTGAAAAGGTTTGTTCCCGGTTTTTTGTTGTTGTAAACAGTTTCTGTTTTTTTCCCGTCACGTCGTATCTCATCAAATACAATCGGAGTAAATAGCCAGAACCAGTATGTTTGGATAAACTTGTTTTAACTTAAGTTAAGACTCATCTCCGTTAGCCAAGAATGCTGACAGGAAATAGACTGAGATTGAACTCGGACACAGAAACTATTGAATAGAGACCAAATCAACTGTCCACATTTATCAACATCTTACGATCATATTACATTGATATAAATACATTCTGTTCATTGTCGGTTTTCCTAACTGTCAAAAACGAATGGCTAACTAGCATGGATTAGCTGCGGTCGTTAACCCAGGACTGAAACAAACCAACGCAACCAGAAATATAATTTAGTAACATTCAATATCATAGAACACATTCTCACTTGTGAAATGTAATCCCTTGCTGTATGGCTTTAAGATTTCTTTCGTTTGAACAGCCATACGCAGCACAAAAGTCCGGTATCGTCCATGAATTCAAAAGTACAGGCGGAGACAGCAGCGTTACCGAGCCACTTCCTGTGACAAGACCATAGGTTGGCGTTTGTCGGTGCGCTGTGAATTTATTATTTTTTTAAAATTAATTAAACATTACATCAAAACATTAAATCAACACAGAAACACATAGAAATAGGAAAAAAAAAAAAAAAAAACAGGTGAAAAAGTTGCCAGGGTAACACAACAACAACAATGCAATAAATTTAATCCTTAAGAAGACAAAAAGAATGAATACAGGGATACGGTTCTCATTGCTTTGGGATTGAAAGAGTTTTGAATATTTTCCATATATTTATCTAAGGTGCGCTGTGAATTGGCTTTTACCCAACGGTCATATGAATCGACTCAAATGATTCATTCGAACAGTTCACTCAAGGATTGACTCGTTTAATACTTGATAGCACGAAGCAAACAGCGCGTGAGGGGATTAACTCATGTGGAATATTTGGGAAAGTGGAATATTTTACCTACCATCCACCCAGAAGCGTGTCCTGTCGTTTGCCAGCGATAAAGATGGTCTTCATGAAGTCCTACACTGCAGGTAAATTTGTTTTTCCAGTGAGTATCAAATAGCGCGCGACAACACTTGACAGAACCTTGTGTTTTAGATATGTGATACCGTGTAAAATCGTCTTGTAGCGTATTTTTCAGTAATGAATGCTAGAAAAAGCGGGACAGTACACATTGTACGTAAGCAAATATTTAGAAACGCTATTTGTTATAAATACAAATAAATAAATGTTGATTTCCCAGGCCTATTTGTTTGATTTGATTATTGTTTGGTATTTTAACGGGAAGGTGTGAGCTACAGGATGTGTACCCTTGGCCAGCCTGTGTGGATCAGGCCTAAAGCTTCTCTTCAGTGTTATCCATTATTCATCAGGAAGTCTCAACAGATGCCGCTTTCCATTTGATGCAGTTAGAATGGCACATGAAACTGTGAAATTTTGATATCCAGAAGCATGTAAAACTCTGTTGCTTCATTCAAAAGAATAGGCAGCCTTGTTTTGATAGGTTTTAGTTTTGATTCTTTATGTGGAAATGTTTTGGTCTGTCTGTCTGTTTTTTGTGGCAGTGTTTTAATTGTTTAACTGAGCTTGCAGTTAGACAGTTTGCATTAGACAGTTTTTCAGTTAAAAATAGTTCAGCTTTTTATATCCCTGGATTCTGTGCCTTTCCTTGTCACTCCATCTAACTGTTATTGAAATCATGAATGTATTTTACATAAACATGTTAAGAAATTCATCTGATCTGGGATGGGTGAATCTGAAACTGGCATAATTATAGTCCAGTTGAAACCAGTTTAGATTAGGCATCCAGGCAACACATGTAAATAACCGTAGTTCATAATTGATTTCATTGTGTGTAAGTTTGAATGTAAAATAATTTTATTTAAAAGCGATGCCTATATAGCCATGTGATGTAATGCGTCTAGAAACGACTATGAGAATCCAATTTTCTATTTCCCATTTGGGTATTCTTCATGTTATGAAAGATGACTGCTGTATGATTATATTCTACGTGATATTGTGTGAATCAACACGATCCCTAAAGACTAACATTTTTCATAAGCATTTCTTTGTTTTTCTTTTTACACTAAGCGGTACCCTTGTGTATTGTACCTCAGACAAATCAGCAAGTTATAGAATTTTAACTTCAACAACTAGGTCAGCTTATGACTGCCTTCCACTTGCTCTGAGCAAACAAAACTATGAATATTTACAGATGATGGTATTTCTTCAATTTTTGTTTCTCTCTCGAGGTGTGGGCCAACAGCAATTCTGTGTTGTATTTCTTGTATTATTAGTGTGGGTGTATGTCTGGCGAGGTGTTTACTAAAGTCATTGGAATTCAGTGAGGGAGTTTAAAACAATATTTTGACCATTGCTTCTTTACTTAAGCAATATGTAGATGTTTTAGTTTGGTTGTGTGGACTGTCACAAGCCTTCTAAAAGGAATAAGTCTGAGACTTTCTTCCATCAAAAACAAAAGATGTGGAGTTAAGGATTTTGACCAAACTCTTTGTGCAACTTTTTTTTTCAACCCAACACTCAAAGATGAAAAAAAAAGCACCAAAATGATCCCAAAAACAGTCTGTATGATTGTTATTATTCATTAAAAATATTGTTCTTGTCCACATAAATAAGGCATAACGTGCCAGATTTTATGTCATCGACGCCAAATGCTGTTGGTTCTTCTCCCATGTTTAACTAATCACCACATGCTAAATTTGGAAGTGCAAACAATAATTGTGATGCACTTACAATTTTGGAAACAGAAAATATTAGGCTGAAACAAACACTGTTGTTTCTCACATCAGAACGATATTAATAATGCCCCGAAATTTTGGGAACTGAATATTCTTGCTCAAAAAATAACTTTGGAGGGCTGAAACCATTGACTGAAACAGTGATGTTTAATTTTGCTTCTCCCATAACATGTTTTCACCATATTTCAAGCAAACAATGTACTATCTAATGTACAATGTACTTTATAACTTTACTGTGACTGGTTTACTTTATCACCAAAAAACACGACACCTTAAACTGCATAACAGAGTTAATTTATTCAATTATCTGAATCTAATTGGCCAAACTATATTTGTTTTTGGCTAAATAAAAAAATTAATTTCAGTTTTTGCTGGTCACTAAATGAGATTTTAGAGCTGTAGTGGAGAGCAAGATTTTCAGTCAAAGCACCTCGTAAATCCTTTGAGCTTCACACAAAGCTATTGAGATTCACAAATCTCTCCTATGATGGGAAATCATGTTATTATGTCATTACCAGTGCTTAATTTCTGAGAAATGCCAGGTAGTAAATAACCTTGTGACTCCTTGTAAATACTAGAGGTGTATGTTTGTGAATCTCTGAAGTGCTGGCAGTGTCCTGACTTTGCCTCTCCAGCTCTTCAAAGGCACACGGCTCACTGTGATGTGCTCTGCTGCATCACTCACAGTCCCGTAGAGCACCTTTGTGAACAGTTGCTATGGCAGTTGCTCACACAAGACCTAAGCACAAACATTTTCAGGTATGATTTATTGAACAGCTGCAAGTCATTAAACACCTCTCACCTCTCCTTCAGAGCAAACAGACACCTATGAAATGAAAACAACCTCAAGGGTTAGAGTAGCTACAGGACAGGCCGCATCAATTAAACAACACACATAATAAGGAATTAAGGGCAGGCCTGGTTGTCACACTACTCCAGTGAATACTTCTCAATGTAGGTTTATTTTTGATATTCAATTTCTGTATATACACATACCTTGAAAGCGCCATAAAATTAAAATTCACCCAATGCATTTACTAAATACATGATATTGATGTTATTGTGAACGATTCATCCATGTAAGTTTCAATTTACTTTTTTTTTTTTTTTTTTTAACCTCATAGTGTTTAATCAAAACTCTTGTGACGTATGCTGGACTTCTCTGATAATTTATTTCTCTTAAACTCCTAACTTGCAATCGACTGCAAGCTCTCATTCAGATCCAATCAACCACTGATGTAAAGAAGTTCCCGCCCTTCATTTTTCAATTTTTTTTTTTTTTGAAAGCAGCGTCTCAATATGAAAGAAACTACTTACTGCTCGCTACGTCTGTTACATTGAGACTTTAAAGTTATCAAACTTTTTCATTGTTGTAGCTCTTATGTAAAACACATTGCAGATTTTGTGATGTATGATGTAAGTTGTCACAATCAAGTCTACCATTATGGTTGAAATGATTTGAAGTGTAAAAGATAACATACAGAGGAATTAAATCATGATTTTGTCCTACAAATATTGTAAGTTAAAAATTTTAGAAATTTATAACACTTGACAACTTGGACATTTATAAAAAATTCTTAGTCTTGTGAACACAGTTTAACCAACTTGATTATTTAGTGAACTCTTTGTGGTCCGAATGCATTAAAGTGTAGTTTTGTGTTACGTAATTGTGAGTTTTTTTTATACACCATATAGCAAAAATATGACTATGAAAATTTTGTTTGGAGGACACAATTCACACAAATTACACATTTTGTTTGTTTATTTATTTTTTGGGACAGTTTTGAAGTAGGTGTTTCTCTCTGGCTTGTTTTATAACTTAATTTAAATTATAAACCAACGTTTCTGGCCAATGGTCAAATATGGGTTAACACTTATTGTAAATGTCAGTATGTTGTGAAGCATGACTTAACAAGAGAAGTGACACAGAATAGAAGCACGGAGGACCTTCACTTCTTGTGCACTTTTTCAAAGGATGAATACCAGTTGTCCTTAGTTGATTGTTTATAGTTAAAAAAACAAACATTTTTCTTCAGAAGACACTGATTCATCAACCAGGGTCATATGGATTACCATTGTGCTCATTTTGCATGGTTCTTGAAACGTCAACGTTGGAGGTCCCCTAGACTTGCATTTATATGGACTCGCATAAATGGATTATTTTTCTAAAACATTTGCTACGTGTTTATCAGTAGAAAGAAAGTCCTAGGCATTTGAGATGGCATGAATAACTGGCGAATAACTGAATTTTCTTTTTTAGGTGGAGTATCCTTTTAAGCTTCTGTGAGGGAAAATAACTTGAAACCAGATCGCTGCAAGGTACAGCAGTCAGGTGAAGCCGGGATTCGGCAGGCTTACTTTGATGGATAACAGGCACCAAAAGTACTCCGCCCCTATTTGTTGCTTAGCAGCCGTGTGCTATATTCACCAGTCTACACGCTCTGCTTTTTCATACAGCCCAAATAATAAAGCCATCTATCGTTCGGTGGAGCTGTAGAGCTCCAGAGGTATTTTATGTTAATAAGGCTTGTTAAGGCTGCCACTGTGGTGGCATGTGGCATTATTTTCAATGCTTCATCTAATTCACTGAAATATCACTGAACAGCTTTGCACCAGGCTGTTTGATAGATTGGTTTTTAATGTCATACTTGTTAAACATCTTATTTCTTGCGTTTCAGTTCTATGTTTACGGATAATTGTCCAGCTTTGGCTGAGTAAAGGGTTGGAGGTGTTTAAACGCATGCAGATAGGTTGTTACCGTGCTGTCAGGTTGCTATTGTTATTAGCTGTATGTGGCTGGAAAATCTGTTAATTTGAGCTAAATTACTTTCCTCAGGTCATGCTTCGTAGCAATTATTAGTTACCAAATGGAATTCTGATTTCAATAATATATGATAAACAACTGTGAGACTTTCATTTGTGCATTGATCCGTTTAAACAATTTATGGTTTCATTATTTAAAGTCATTTATTATGAGTGTCCTCACTAGAAAACTCAAGACTCATATCAAACACAATCACAATGAGATCCCTAAAATACGAGAAAACAGTATATGGATTAAAAAGGGATAAAGACACTGCTGTTCGATATTATTTATTTTTTTCTTTTGAAAGAAATTAATGTTTTTATTCAACAAGGGTGCCACGTTATGGTTAAAATCAGAGTTAAGAATTTTACAGAAGAATTTATAAATGCTGTTCTTTTGTACTTTTTTTGTTTCCACAAAAAAAAAGTTTTTAACATCGATAATAAGAAACGTTTCTTGAGCAGCAAATCGGCATATTAGATTAACTTCTGAAGGATCGTGTGACGCTGAAGTAATTGCTGCTGAAAATACAGATTTCTCATTATAGGATTTACATTTTAAATATATAATAAAAATTGAAAACAGATATTTTAAATATTAATATTTCACATACAGCTTTTACTGTATTTTTGGTCAAATAGGTGCAGCATTGGTGAACATAAGAGACTTTCCACCAGGCTATAGCTGCATTTATCCATGGACCACTTAAACATCTGGTTGTTTTAACCTCATTTAAGAGGATTCAGTAAGCCACTGGATGTTATCACATGCCTCTGTTGAAGGACACAGAATACTGAAGTAATCTGAACAACAATATGGTGAGATTTTTACTGACAGACATTTAATCATTTAATCATCAGACCAGGCAGATAAATTGGCATGGATATTTAAGTAAAAAGCAGAGGTTTTCACATTTGTATTTTTCGAAATACAATCAAATTACATGAAAAACCCAAATCAAATAAAAATAAATGTTTTATTGATAGAATTAGGTTAACATTTTTGGGCAAACTATTTCTTTAAACCGCATGCAAGTGAGAATGTGTAGGGCACATTCAACTCCTGATCGCTACTAGAGTCTACAACCACTTAAGAGTCATTTAATACTCCAAAGCTCTCTCATTCCATCACAGTTGTGTAAGTTTAGGCTGGAGGAAAGATGTTGGTACACAAGCCAGTGCAGCCCGTCTGAAGAGCAGGGGATAGTGCATCAGCTATAGGTTACTTTTAAAATGTATTTCACTACAGATTACAAAATACATGCTTTAAACAGTAATTTGTAACATATTTCGTTACATTACTCAAGTTTAGTAACTTAATCTAAATACTTTAGAATACTTTGGAATACTAATAAGTGTGGAACAAACACAAAAAAAGTAATTGCAAGTTTTTATCTCACAATTCTGACTTTTCCCCTATGAATTGTGTGATTATAAAGTCGCAACTGTGAGTTATGAAGTCAAAAATATGAGATATAAACTCACATACTAAATTCACAATTGCAAGAAAAAGTCGGTATTGCAAGTTTATATCTCCCAATTCTGAGAAAAAGAAGTCATAATTGTGAAATGCAAACTCACAATTGTGAGGGGAAAAAACACAAATTGTGTGAAAAAGTTGCAGTGACCTTTTTTACAATTATAAAATGACTCACAAACAACTATCACAAAACATGAAAACAGTCGTGGATCATCAGGTCATGACAGTTAAGTTAAGTTGACAGTACGGCAATTTTTATATAAATTGAGTCATTTTGTCTTGTTCAGGACAGTATTAAATAAAAATAACAAATTTTTTATGATCACTCTTAAAAGTATTAAAATATTGATGAAACTTAACCCCGCTTTTTCAGACTGTCAGAGTCAGAGAATCACCAATCGCTGTTTAAATGACATTAAAATTCAAAGTAATCACTTTGATAATCTAAAATACTTTTCAGATGTAACTGTAATCTGATTACCACCCATTTAAAATGTAACTAATTAAATACAGTCACTCAAATTTTAAATTTTAAACACGTAACTAAGTTACTTGTATTTCGTTACTCCCCAACCCTGTAGATACACATAAATGGACTCCTGTTGTAAACACATTTAGCTTAGTGTGTTCACTATTTGTGACAAGATCAGACCGAGGGCATGGGTAACAGAAAAGGGCAGCATTGGTCTGTGGCAGGAACATTTTGGAGGTCTCTAAACCAGCTCTGCTGGATCTGAAACATTTACAATCATGCACATGGCTCTGAAACTCTGGTTTAGTGGCATCTAGATTTTATCTGTTGAGATTTGGAGGCATTAGTTTCCACATGATAGAAGGAGGTTGGCGCCCTTGTTGCATTCGAGTGAGGGGGAGGGGGGGGGGGCCTTAGAGCTAGAATCTGTGCCACAGGGTTGCTAGAAAGTACCAGCAAAGAAGAGAAATAGAGGGGGGCTAGAGAAAGCAATCAGCCCCATTAATCCTGCGCTCACTCGAGTAGAATGACAAAAAAAGATAATCATGTACCACCAGCAGCAGGCGGATAATCACTCCACTGTGTCGTGCCTCACCTAAACAGCACTTTGCTATTGGCCTTTTACCTCAGATCCTCCTGGAGGTACCCCCCCCCCCCCCCCCCCCCCCACACACACACACACTCTCCCTGTCAGTGTGATCTCAATCAGAAAAACCGAAATAACGGTTTGTTGGCAGAAACCGCTAAATGCAATTCCCTTTGTCAGCAAAAGCCTCTAAGTTCACAGGAGAACCAATCGGAAGACTCAAATCGAATCATATGATTTCAAGATGAAAGACCGGCGTGCGTATGAGCCGGCTTTCAATTGCTGAGCTGCAAGTTTTTATCATGTTTTGTCCATCGTTACAGTGCCAATGACTGGATTTCACGTGTGGCAAGTAAACAGAAACTGATATGTCTTGTTGTCCGAAGAGGTGGACTTAGAGGTTTTTGCAAAAAAGAAAAGAAAAAAAAGAACACATGGATTTAGCTGGTTTTGCAGTAAAAGACAGTCTAATTTGTTAAATACCTGTGAATTGACTCAAGGGACATTTTTTTGAAAATAAGGCATTTCAATAAGTGACTAATAACATTTTCATTGCCATTAAAGTGAAATTACTGAACCTAAACATAGGAACCTGGTAAAAAAAAAATACTCATTTAGAAGAAAACACGTCAGACGGACTTTTTTTTGCATCTGAACGCTTCAAATATATGTTCCCCTCGTTCTAGTCGTGATGGTTTGGAAGAAAGAAATAATATTCTGTGTTTTGAGACCTGCGGATATCAGCTGTTTTATTTTGTTTTATTTTGTTATTTTCCGTCATTCTTAATTATTTATTTTATTATTTAGTAAGTATCCTTATTCTTTATTTTTTTTCTCTCTATTAGTTCTTTTTATAATTATTATTATTTTTTGTTTTAATTATTCCCATTTATTTCTGGGGAAAAGTGATCTTGCTGTCACTTTATTTATTTGTCTTTTTAAAAATGAATTATTATCATTATTATTATTATGTATTTTAATTATTCCCAGTCATTTCTGAGGAAGAAAGCTCTTTTTTTTCCACTCATTTTTCACGCTCATTTTAATTTTTTTAGATTTATTTTCAAGCATCTTCTTTCAAGATAAGAGATTTATTTATTTATATATTAGTAGAATTCATTGGTATAATTACTACAGCAGCATACATAAAATAAACTGCAATCAATATCTTGTAATTGGCTTGACATAATGCTGCAAAACAGAATTGCCATTTCCCCTTGATAAGTAATTTGTGGCTTTTGTTTTTAATTAAAATTGCTCTACACATTTTTTTTCTGTTATAAATTTAGGCATTCACAGCTATTTTAGGGCATATTTTCAGAATAAAATCATGCATTTGCACTTGTGCTTGATCTCTATAGCGTATGCTCCATGAGCGTTTTCCCCATTACACCTGATCCTTCATATCCCCCTATGCACACAATTCTGATTATTTTTTTCTGTTACTACAGCCAGATGTCAGACCCTGACTGCGCCCCCCCCCACCCCACCCCCTGCTGTGCGCTTTGGTTTTACTCTATCTTCGCTAATGAATGGTATACATGCAGTGGCAGATTAAGCTCGGTCTAATCGAGAGAACTATAATCCCTCTACTTACTGGGTCACATAAAAGAGTCTGAAGCCTCTGTCTTTTATTTCCCCCCTCTCTACTTTCATTGCAGCTTAGACATCTCTGACACAGAAACACACAAACCCAGTAAAAAGTGTAGCTTCACTTTGCTTGGTTTTTCCCCCCGGAGATAAAGAGAAATGTATTCTCCGAGGTGAGCAGAAGAAGAGAAGAGGTCATTTTTTTAGCATGACAAATCTCTCTTATCCAGTGTCTGTGGCGTGATTTGATGTTGTGATCAGATGAAACTGGAACACTGGTAGCAGAAGTTGGAAAGAAAGTGCAGAGGGCAGCATGAAGACCAACTTCTTCTCCAAAATTAAAGATCCCTCAGGGGCATTACCCTTGACCGCTGAGGTCACACTGGCAGTTGTAGTACAGTTTTCTCTCTGTAGTTTTGTAATCCTCCTGCAGCTCAAACTCTCCTCTATTGAATTGCAGGGCAGTTTAACTTTCACCTACTGAGCGTGGTGCCATAAATCATCCAGACATGATGCATCATCTTGTTGATGGTTGGGGTGGTTGCAGCATAGTGGTTGTAGATTTGGGCTACTGACCTAAAGGGTGAAGGTTCAATCCGTAGAAAGGATGATTCATAAACTGATGAGTTACTGGGAGCCACGATCACCATTGTGCCCTTGAACCAGACACTTAACCCCAGTTTTCTCAGTTGGGATTGTTCATAGAGTTTTCTGCAAATAGTTTTCAATGGGATACTGTATACAGGCGGAATTGTACTTTAGTGCATGGGGGTATTTGACAGAAACAGTTTTTATTAAAAAATGTATAAAAAGTGACTTTGCCTGTAATTTGGTTATTGGCTATTAATACTTATATACTTAATATATATATATATATATATATATATATATATATATATATATATATATATATTTATTTATTTATTTTATTTTTTTGCGGGTCACAAAAATAGCTTCATTTATATGAAAAAAAACTTTTTGCCCTTATGATATGAAATGCATTTATTGTTTTATTATTCTTTTTTATAAATTATTATATTTTTATTATTATTATCTTATTTATATAGCGTATCAAATATTAGCCAGAAGCAGTTTTATTAAAAAAATGTATAAAGACGTTTGCCTGAGAAACTTTATTGGTTAATTCTCCTAAATATCAAACAGGCTTAATTTTTCTCATTCAAAACTTTTTTTAAACCCCCCCCCCCCCCCCCCCATATCTATTTATGTGAAATATTAGTCTCTGTATGTAGTTCTTGATGGGCATTTTAGTGGCATAATGTGAGTAGTAGATCAAATATTTGTATAAAGTTCTTGAGAAAGATGACTTTTATTAGATGAATGTTAAATTTTCCTTCTTAAAGTTTTAAGAATATAACACCTCTTTATGACCTCTTTTTGAACAGAAGCGTTGCATCCAGAAATATTAGGGTAGGAGAACTTGCCAGATTTTGCTTGCATTTTACGGTCAGAGAATGTTAATTATGGATCCTGAGTGTATTTACCACAAGTATATTCCTGGCTGGCCAATTAGTCTGAGAGCATGTTTTTTTCTTTCATTGCAGCGCTTCCCACAGGTATGAAATATACTTGTGGTGGTCACCAGGTGGAAAATCCTTCCATTACCCACATCACAAAAATGGTCCACTACATGTGACGAACAACAAATAATGTGCAATTTTTAATAATATTGATTGATTTAATTGCATGGGCTAATACAGCATTTAATTACTACTAATGTTATGCATTAATATGCATTGTGAATTATGCAAAATTACAAAATTTAAATGGTAGAGTTCTCCTTGCTTTGTCATAAAGTGTCTTTCTTTTACTGATACTAGTAAAATGTATATATTGAATAATATATGTCAAATAATGTTCTTTGGCTTTTCTTCCTATGGGTGAGCATCCCAACCAGAGACTACAATAGTTTACTATGAATCAAATTAAATAGAATTTATTGTGTAACCAAAATACCAATAAAGCGAAACTTAGCACGTGACCTACATGGGGACTCTTATTTTGAAATATCTATACTATCAGATGAGAGATAAAATATGTGGTCTTACAACCGTTTCTAAATAATATAAAGGCCATAAAGTAGACATTGTCATAATTCATCATGTCTAGCTCGTTCGAAATCGCTTGGAATGAATGTGCGCTATTTTTGATTGGGAGTCACTTCGAAGCAATCTGAAGTGCTGTTGCGCGAGCCTGCAGAACGCACAACAGCGCCACCTTTGTGAAATTTCCATCGCATCTCTTGCGTACATGCGAATGTCATCTGGAGTAAACGGTTCTCACGCACACAGAAAGAGCAGGTACGAAACGCATAGGGTAAGGGGAGATTTTCCACTAGTTAATTGATCGTGGATGCTTTCATTATTTCGGGTGGATAAAGTATACAAGGATAAAAATCGTCCCACCCAAATAAAGTCTATGTGTGGGAAACACTGCGTTAGATGCTACTGATGAAAAACTGATTGATGCATGTTGTACAAGCAGCTGTTACTTGTCAGGGTTTGTTTGTAACATGGCTTCTTCTGTTACTCTCTAAGTGCATTGTAACATTAAGCAGTATGTCAAATTGTTTTAAACAAAACTTGAGTTCTCAGTTGGTCATTCATGTTTAGTTATTAATCATCACAACTGTTAAAATCTTAATGTTTCATTAACAAACCTCATCGGACAAGACAATGAAGTAATTACTGCTGGAATAAGGAACATTGTGAAGCATGAGAAGATTAGTCCTTGACGATTGCTTTCACAAATGGCCTGTGTGTAAAGTGCACAAGGCGTTTATGGATCCGGTATTGACCCTATATGACTCTGGGGGCATTTTCCCTTTTACAACAGGAACAGGAACTGACTCAGCAGCCTTTTTATTCACATCTGTTCATCTCTTCGCTCATATTTGCCTGTTAGTGTCTAAAACTATTAGATTCTTTTTCTGAGCTGCTGTATATAATCGCAAGAGTGCAGGAAATGACTTGTTCCTCTTAGTGTTTTTGAGCAAATCAGCAATGAATGATTGCTGTGTTTGTGTATTCTTACATCACTTCCTGATTGGAAATGAAGGATGAATTTAATTAAAAATTGATCGCAAATCAAGCCTAGTCTGGCTGAATCTCATGCCATATGCACAACACGTCCAGCCGGAGAAGTCTCAGTATGCAGATGACTTCCCGGCACCTGAGCACCAATTAAAATAGATTGAGGTGGGATGGGAGCACATGGGTTCAGGTACTAAATTAGCAGTCCTATCATTTGAGGTGCTGCTGAGCTGCTAGAAGCCCTGCTAGGGGTGTGTCTTGTACCCTCTGATTGGACATGTGTGTTGATAATTTTGTTCTACTGAACTGATGCTTGTCTTTTTGATGTGTCAAAATCACTGTGAAATCAAAAGTGACCATTCTCATTTTCATGGAATAATGCTGTGTTCATTATAAATTATTTATCTGAGCACTTTTTTTTTTTTTTGAAATTCATGTGCCCTCGTAATCTTTAATCAAAATAAATTCTGCTCCATCTTGCAGCAACGTCTCTTCTCTGATGACATGTTTTCCGGTGCTAGGACTGGATAACCTGTCAGTCACATGAGATCACAGCAATCGCAAACTAGCCAATCAATCAATCAATCAATTCCAGATGGACAGAATTAAGCCCCCTCCCTTTCGCATTTTCTTTTTTTCTTGTTCAAGATGCTGTTTCACTCGAATATACATCACAGTAAGGAATAGACAATCTCAACTTCCATTTCATGGCGACTTAAAGCTTTGAGTCTTTTCTTGATGTTAAGGATTGGTGCTCAAGTCTTTGTCTTTGAATTGAGGCTTTGGACTTTAATTTTGCTCTTGATAAGTAGTGTTGGAGAAGCTTTGTAGCCTGAGCTTATCAAACTACAATAATTAAACCTGTAACTTTAAATAGTTCAAAAAGCTTCTAATAAATAGTGATTAACAACACTGAACAGATTTGGGAAGGTATATCTCCAGTCAAAGGTTTTTAAGATTCTCTTCTGCTCACCAAGGCTTCATTTATTTCATCCAAAATACAGCAAAAACCGTAATATTGTGAAATATTTTTACAATTTAAAATAACTCAAAAAAGATTTATCAATATTAAAAAGAGTTGTGTACAGTTTTTTTTTTTTTTTTTGGATCATTTGATGAAAAGACAGTGTAATCTAAAATAAATTTATCTGAAATATAAAGCTTTTGCAACATTATAAATGTCTATACTGTACGGTATAGTGATAATGTTACAAAGGTTTTCTATTTCAGATAAATGCTGTCTTTTGAACTTTCTCTTCATCTAATAATCCTGGAAAAAAATGATCACAGCTGTTTTCAACATTTGATAATAATAAGAAATATTTCTTGAGTAGCAAATCAGGATATTAGAATGATTTCTGACAGATCATGTGACAATGAAGACTGGAGTAATGATACTGAAAATTCAGCTTTGGCATCACAGGATTTTGAAAAATATTAAAACAGAAAAAAAGTTTTAAAATTGTAATAAAATACTCTAGCAATATTACAGTTAACTTTATTTTTTTTATTAAATAAATGCGGGTTCGGTGAATGTAAAACCCTACTTGCAGAAACATTTAAAAAATCTTACCAACCTCTATTATCAACTCGTCTTTCACAGCACAATTTATCTTAATTTCATTATTACTTCAGTTTTCTCTGATATAAAGATATGCATGCTAAAAGAAAACTGTGATGCAATGTCATGTTATACCACTGTTTAGTATAAAAAGTAGTTTAAGAAGTCACTGGAAAAACGGTTTTAAAAACAATTGATTTTTTTCTTTCTTGCATTCCCTTTACAATCTAAAGAAGAATCCAAGGAAGTGACCACAACGCAGGTCAGTGCAGGCACTGGTACTGAGACTAAGTACTATTCAACCAACTACAAGTACTCAAGTGGCAAAAAAGTAATACTTTTCTTTATTTTGAGAGATATGTTAGCAGAGTGTGAGGCGAAAAAACATGTTTCTTCACCTTCTGGCAAGCCTATGTTTAGATCACAGACATGTCAGGTCATTTGCTTCATCTTCCACACACTGCCTGAGTCAGTGTTAACAGGTTTTTCTGTTAGGTGATGGTTTTATTACGCTCCTCCATGAACGTTTCCTCCCACACCTTTTGTCTGCAGAACAAAACCAATGCAAAGGAATGCTCTATTCATACACCGGGAACCCTGCCATTTTGCCTTATCGAAACGCAATCGCAGCTTGTTACTCTCTCATCTCTCTCAGGTGTTGATGCAAGTCATTAAGACTATGACAGCACTCTGGGAGGTTTAGCAGAAACCCAGCTGTACCTCTTTTGGACTCATTTTAACACACCACATGAAAGAATCACGTCACATGCAGACAGTCTAATTGGATTGCTGGGTGCCTCCAGGTCGGCCCCGAGGCCTTAACCCAAACTTTCCTAGAATAATCAGTGTGACGCCTCTCTGTTCATGCCTCAAGTTGGGCAGGCATTTCATGTACCACAAAGTGAAAATGCTGCGCTTACAAAAACTGAACAATGAGGAGCAGGAAGTGACATGATGAAAGTGATTGCAAACTCAGCCCGTCTTTTGAACTACCAAAAATATAGACCTAGAAGAAAGCTGCATTCCTGGACTGCAGGACATCAATTTTCTATTGTTATGCTAAGAGAGAATCAGGGCGGGATGTAGTTTTATACATAATGTTACCCAGTTTGCCCCTCCTGCTAAACCGATTATAGGATGAAACTTCAACCGTAATGAATTTGAAAGATTTTTTTGCCAGCCACACGCATTAAATATTTTCTTGAACTACCCGTTGAGATTTTTTTAGCAAGACATATGCAAATAAACAAATATAGAATATTTATGTAATATTTACTTAAATAAAAGAATATATATAAATATTATTTTTGCCAGTGTTCTGTTTTGATTTTTTTTTATTTCTAAATAATTTCTTTTAAGTGGACATTTCAATGGTTTAATTAATTGCTAGATTTTCAACCTCCCAGCTTTTCTTTTTAACCCCAGGTTGGAAACCCTGCCTGCAGTAGAGAAACACTGTATCCAAACTTAATCCATAATTCATAAATGGAAAGAAAAATTTAAAAGAAGTTATAAATGACAAAAACTTCAGTCAAACCCATAAATAGGTCAAGTGTTACAATTCATGACTCAAAAGCTGTTTGAAAAGTACAGCATGTGTTTTATGCTTCATTTTAAGATCCATCATTTTAGCTATACTTAAATACAGAATTGTTTGTATCCTTTAGGCAATTCCAGAGTGCATTGCTGTGCGCTCTGTGCTAAAAGAAAAAATCAAATGTCCATCCAAGATGGTGAATTAGGTGAATGTTGATACTGAATATTCTTATTAAATACCGTACTGAAAAATAGTGTTTAAAAATTGACTTTGAAAATTGACCCAAAAAAAGCCTCTATGGTTATGATTAGATATTTGATTAAATGATATGTACGATTAGGTGGTTACACAATACATCAAACTATTGATTTGTATAACCCAAATCAGTCACTTATGAAGCTCCATTAAAATGTTGCCTTAAAAGGCAGCTGCCTATGAAGGGAGTAGGCAGTGAGGCAGCTCACTAAGCTTTAAAATAGAGCTTATATCGTCAGAGTACCATCTCTAAATGTTGACTTGTGTTGACAGTAGTTTAGTTCTAAAGTCTTTTAGTCTTAATGTCAGGGACTTTTCCTGTCTGCAGGGATAAATGTTACAGCCTTGCTCGTTCACTGAGATCCAGTGTGAGCGGATGCAAATAAAGAAATGCATCCAGTCTTTTCGCTCGGATATCTTGGTTAAGCAGCCTTAAAGCTTCTTTTTTATTAGCTGGTTTTGGCTGATAACATCCAAGTTCTAGCCTAGATTCCAGCCTACACTGTGACCGGGTTAACATCTAGCCCAATTATTAAGTCTTATCCAGTAACACCGATCCCTGATGCTAAAGGCCCCCTCTGGCTGTGATACTGGTTGAACCGCTGCATTTACATCCAACACGATAAACCCAAGTCTCTGATCTCGGTCTCCATATAAAAATGTATCCCTTGCGGGAGGAAACCGATGTGCAGAGTTTGAGCGTTAGTGTAGTGGGCAGCTGTTGCAACATCTAAAGCTTCACAGTAATAGTTGACGTGAATGATGGGCTCAGAGGGACGAGACCCCTCTCTGCTCTATTGCGGGGCCAAATATAGGATAATTAAAGTAATATGAGCACACTGTGCCCCTAATAATGCTATAAATCATTTACTTTTTTGGTTTGCATTACATTTATGTGCCATATGTAGCATGAATGTTGAGATAAGAAGAAAAGGAAAGCATTGAATCAATAATCAGTTCAGAGTCAGGATGTCAAAATGTATACTATATTATCGCACAGGTCTCTATAGATAGTTAGATATATTATGTAACTTGCATACATGCATTATACTCTCGTATACTCCAGTTACATAAACTATGTAGAAAACCCACTTGACTTGGGGTCTAAAAGTCTGAGATCAAATGATTCTATTTTGCTTTTTTTCTCCTAATTTGAAATAGTGGTTAATGACAATATCGCCAAGGGCGATATATTTGTTAATATTTCGCTTTTTTAAAAAAAAAATCTTTTTTTATTTGCGTCCGATGAAACTGTATTACGATTTATTTAATGAAGTTCAAATATTTTTTTCAAACTGATTATTGTTCAAATGATTTATTTCTAATCAATTTAAATCTTATATAGAATAAATATACATTTTATTGCAGAAATTATTCATGTGTTATTTGCAATTTTCAAATTAAATAGAGTTGGAGTAATCGAGCTGATGAAATCATTTCACAGTAAGATATTGGTGTCAGCTATCAAAAAATCCATATCGGTTGACCACTATTTTGAAACGCAATGTTTGATTACATAATGGATATATTATCAGCAGAGCTATTTCATTGTCAAGTTTCAATGAACACAAATCTCAGACAACAACAGCAACAAAAAAAACACTGAGACATTCTCTTTTGCTTTAAAAAACTTTTCTTTAATGGAAAATAATTTGTGTGCTGCTACACGTCCCTGTGTGTGTGTAATAAGCAGTGTATGTGTGTTGTGCACCCGCCTATAGGCACATATTACGAACACTCTCTCTTTAAATAACAACAACAACAAATATGTATTATATATATATAATATATATATATACTATATATATATATATATATATATATATATATATATATATATATATATATATATATATATATATATATATATATATGTATAATATATATATATATATATGTGTGTGTATATGTGTGTGTAATATATATATAGCGCTATTGACTTAAGACCAGGTTTCAGTTGGTCAATGGTGCAGTCTATTTCAGTTGCCTCGAAATAGCAACGTGCCAACAATGCGCTTGAATACACCTCGTGTATTGCCCGTGTGGGCGTACAAATGGGTGCAAATGCACTTGCTATTTAAACAACATGGCGCAGGACGTGAAAATGTTAACTGTGTCGGGCTGAAACTAGCAAAAAACACTTATCCTGCCTGGCTGTATGATGGCGCCCTAGAAGTTTGTATTAAACCTGATGATCATGTTCTCCAGCATGATTTAAAGATGACCCTTAGAGCATTTCGAGCCTCAATGGACCATCTGCACAAAGAGTTCCATTATCACTACCGCAAATTTACTTAATTGTTTTACATTTTGCTGTAACTTTTTTCTTGTTTTAAACTGTCAAAATTCTGAAACGGTTTGCTTTTAATTTAGAAGATTTCAATGTGGTCTCAGACTTTTGCACACAACCATAAGCAGCTTTGAACCTTATTAGACCAATGCAGTTCTGAGTCCTGAAGTATATCCAGTTCATTTAAACTGTCTCCATCTGTGATGGATTCAAGGTTTTCTTCTATATATATCCTTTTAATCCACTTTTTAATCCAAGGCTAAACTAGATGAGATACAAAAGTTAGAAAGTCTAGGGGTATGCAAGCTCTGCAGAGAAAGAGATACATGTGAGTGATAGAGAGTCTGGAGGGCAGTGCTGAAAGATGAATGATTCATGAGTATGGTGATGAGTGAGCCTTCTGCTGTTCTCTGAGGTCACCCAGTTCAGCCTGTTGGTGGGTGTCACTGCGCCTCTGACCTCACTTCCACATCATCAAGTGATTTATTTCTCCTGCAATGATGCCTGGAGCTTCTCATCTACTTCCAACCAATTTAAACTCCTCTTCTGGATTGAGTGCTCAAGTTAATAATATTTACTTTGGACCTTTTGCACATTTTTCATTTTTCACTTTTCTTAGTTGCATAAACTTATATAGTGGTGATTGAAAATTACAACAAATATAATTTTTGTGTTCTTATTTGTTCCAGTGGCAAAAAATATAGAGTTTATGGAAAAAGAAATATTTATAGAAAAAATATAGAGAGATTGATGTCAATTTAACATCAAGCAAAAGCACATTTCTCATGTATATCCCATGCAATGGAGCCCACAATAGCCCTTGTACTTCGCTTCAACCTTTTCAAATTTATAGAAGATTATTTTATGGAAGATTTGAGGGTTTGTGCGAGTTTGTAATTGGAATCAAACGGAATACAGCTGTTTCAATTGCGCACACAGTTCCATTGATATGAATGCTAATAGATTGCTTTCTCCGGGTTTGTAGTCCTCCTTGGGTACAAGCATTTTGCCTTGGCAATATATCCGACCGAACTGAAACAAGCACGCTTACTAAGTCTCTAATGAAGGCTGATATAGATGCTAGTTAAATGAAGTGAGACTATAATTACAAATTGATTTTAATGTTGGGGGTTACGGCCTGTTGCGTGGTGTATTTGTGGACTGTGTCGAAATGCTGATAGTCACAGGCAAAGGCTGTGTAAATGCGTCCTGCTTTTCTCAATCCATTATTTTTAATGGTAAATTTGAAGTAATTCTATTCCACTATCTTGGCTATCTCTCCTAGCATGTGTTTTTTCATTATAATAGGCAAATAATTTGTCCTAAAAAGCTTGTCCGAATGTAAACACCAAACATAATCACTTTCATTTATTTCAGGACCACCTGGATGAGTGCTTAGTGAAACTTTCTGTTTCTGACACTTGTCTTGTATGTGTGAAATAAATAAGGAACCATTAGCAGGATTTATCTCTGTTAGTGTTTTTCCTCCTGCAGGGCTCCTGCTGGTCCTTCCAAAGCCTCCCTGGCAAGCCTCATTCTTCTCACAACCCTCCAGTGATGCACATTTTTGGCCCTACAGTCCAAGTACTTTGTAATGCGGTGGCCCTAATATGTGAATAGATAATAAAATGCCAAACCGAGTTGCTTCACTTCTCTTGCCTTATTTGACTTAATGACTTGTGCCATGCTGAACACTAATATTTGAAAAAATATTTTTACGAAATACCTTGGACCATACACTGGATGTATTATTTCATTTTAATCCTTAAAAAGTAAAATATTTCCCTCTTGGAAATATTTGTTTAAATGTTTATACTGTATACTTAAAGGGGTACTATCGAGGGTTTAGAAAGGTGATTTTTTTTTTTTTTATTATTATTTTTTTTTTATATAATTCAGACTACCTGATACCTGACAAGAGAAAAAAGGTGTTGTCTTCCCTTTTGTCACACAGGTAGGACACCTTCAACACCTAATGCACTGGGCATGTTGCTGCAACTCCCACTACTATGCTATGGAAATGCTTAAATACCACCATTTTTTAGTAGGAAATACTTATTAGCAAACTTTTAGTTTATAATGTTAAAAAATGCCAATACTTCAAATAAATGCTGTTCTTTTGAACTTTTGATTCATCAAAGAATCTTATCAGGAAATTAAGCAGCAAGGCTTTCAACTATTAATTTGAAGACTGAAGTAATGGCTGCTGAAAAATCAGCATTGTCATAAAGACAATACATTACATTTTAAAATATAATAAAATAGAAAGCAGTTAATTTAAATTGTAATATTTCACAATATTACTTTTTTATTGTATTTTTTTTTTTTTTTTTCAAATAAATGCATCCTCTGTGAACATAAAAATCTTACAGACCCAAAACTTTTTAATGGTATTTTATTGTGCTCTGCAGAAGAAAGTCATACAGGTTTGAAACAACATGAGGGTGAGTAAATGATGGCAATTATTTATTTATTTATTTATTTATTTATTTATATATTTTTAAAGTCAACTGTTCATTTAAGTCTATTTGAGGAAATGTCTGTTAATTAAGTAAATCTGCTTGGGTTTAGAGAAAAAGTAGCTTCAAAAACTATAGATTCTCTACCAACGCTGATCTCAGCTCCACTGATGCTCCAATGAAGTTAAAGGCCAGGCAGTGTTCTGCAGAAGCAGAGTTAAATGCTAATTAGAGCAAATATTTGACCTTTTTTCAGTCTTGACCTGTGATATTTTCATTAAATGTGAGTTTGGGCACATAGACCAAAAATGTATATGTGCTATTTGATATTTAAAGAGAATTTAAGATAATTTTTTTTTTGAGTCTGTGGACTATGCTAAAAGGGGTCTCAAGTGGTTGCATGTAAATTACAACAGTCCAACTGTGTTTGACTGCTGAACTCTAGCATTTGATGAATGAAAACGATTGAGTGTCTGTGCATTTGCAGCAAAACCCAACAGTCATAATGGACAAACAAAGTAGACCGAAAGCGGACCGCAGACTGCAATTGTATCTTCTGATCTAAACGGTCTGAAATGCTTCCCTTTTCCGTTACCGTTCCCTCGTTTGTGAGTGTAAATGTGTTTAAAAACAGCACCATTGAGCTTTTTGTAAGAATTGTGTTCTTTGATAAAATGGACAGTGAGAAAGTCCAGCAAAGGCTCATGCTTTTATGTTGCCCTAATTTGTTTCCATGAGTCACATCCTGTATGATGCACTCTTTATTTACCTTTTAGCTATGTTTACAGACATCCATCATCTTGTATTATTTTTGGGTTAGCTTTGACTGTCAGATCACATAAATAGGAAAGCAAAAAAAAAAAATCAAAAACAATCCATATTCATCCATATCCATACCTGTTAACATACACAAAGTTAATTGAATTCAGTCATTCTGTCATTTGTATGACTCAATGTGAATGCACTCTCCATTAAATTCAATGTTTATGTGATTAGACCGTAAGAGGAGCTGTGTAAAGTGCTGTTTCACATTCCCAACACAGATTAATATGCTTGGGTAGACTATGATCAGAGACTATTATGTGAAGAATTGTTTGTGCAGTTGGGATGTCACTTTCTTAGCCATCTGTTTATGTAAAACCATTCTGTTTTTTTGGCACAAAATTTGGCAACTTTATTTTTGTGTCATTATTACATATGTTACATGTATTTACTATAGTAATAACTAGAAATGATGCATAATTACATGCAATTAATCCTAAACCAAACCCTCATCCTAACCCTATAGTAAGCACATGTAATTAATTGTCATGACTCAGTACTTCAATGTATAATCACACTGTAATACTGACACCTTAAAATAAAGTGTGACCCTTTTTTTTTTTTGCAAACTTTTATACCTTAGGTGTTTTCATCTGCAGTCTTGAAGTTCTGAACCTCATCTGATCTTGAGCCCCTTTAAGCATTAGATTTGCTAAACGTTCTCAAGTGGAACCAAATTCACTTTCTCCAGAAGAGATTTGAATCACAGGACTTTGGAATAGATTTTGTATCCACTTGCCAGCAGCCTAAACAACTGTGGTCTGCAAGCCAGAGCGTCTCTTAGATTTAAAGTTACTAGTAACAGCATCTTAAGACTATAGTTTTGCTCATTACATAAATATGTCATAAATAATATCTTCTATTTATTTATTTATTTTTTGCATGCAGGGGCAGAAAAAGCAGTTATGCAATGCCTCTCAAATGGCATCTTTAATATATATTTTTAAAAATAAATCATTTTTACATGAATGATTGGACAACTGTAGCTTTTCCTAAAATACTTTTAATTAAATTAGTTTTTTATATTTTTATTTTTTATTATTAATCCCATTTAAACAATATGCAGATACAAAACTACACATTCTGGGAACTGTTTAGTTTCAGCTGCAATAATAGTGAAAAATCACTCCTAGCTGTTGTGACATTTAAAGTTTATTACATGTTTTGTGTGTGGTTGTATATAAATGCAATGCAGTATTTGGTATCACACTGAGTATTCACTCCCTATTTTGTTCCTTATTTAAATGGTTTTTCATATTGAACATAATTTTCAGTGTTCAAAGGCCAAGTTAATTGCCTCAGGATGGTGTTGCAAGCTCCTCAACTAATGCCCCTTACTGCAGGCCATGGTATTTTTGTGTGATTTCTCATACCGTAGTGTAACCCAAATGACTTTTTATCCATTTGGTTGAATAACAAATGTTATAATATTGTCTTCTTGCATTGGAATATTTCTTTCTTGCCTTCTTCCTTCCTTCCTTCTGTAGGGTTGTGCAGATAGACAACAGTGTCGTGTATCGACGATAATCAGACATATCGCTGAGGGCTGATGCCTTTGATGATATCAAGACGATGGCTTGTATTCCCATAATCATTATTATTATTATTATTATTATAGGACTATTATTGTTATTATTAAACTAACATGAGGGCCTATAATTCATTTGCCTTGCCTAATTTCATCACCACATAACCACGATTGCAACACCAACGTATTTTAGGATTGAGAACTTCTCAAGGAAAACGTTTTTAAAAGACTACAAAACTACACATCCCACATTAAAATTGAATTGTAAGGTCAGCTTTTCTCAAATTGTCAATAGTGCTTGTTAAAGAGATGCATCATTCTTACACAGTTGTTTAAGCCAAGATGTAAACGGCATTGCTGCTCGCCAGCATTTTTTGTTTCCGTAGCATATTCACTAAACATTTAACGACACTAATAACAACACTAACAACAATACGATTACAAATAATAATAAAACTATATCGGCTTAGCTAACAGTCTTTAGGTTTGAACACTAGCAAATCAGTCATTTGTGAAAATCAAAATCAGCTTCAAACAATTCTTCTAATGTTTTCACTGTCATTAATGTATGGTCCGCGAGAACAAGCTTGTAAGCGAAATGTTATGTCAGTAAATTAAGATCTAGGATATAGAATACGTTCTCAACACTGAGCTAGATTTTTGCCCCTACCCCAATTTCTCCCGGTATGTAAACGCATCAACTTTACATTATCTACTGTTCACAACTGTTTTCAACATGATGATAATAATAAGAAATGTTTCTTGAGAACCAAATCAGAATATTAGAATAATTTCTAAAGGATCGTGTGACAATGAAGACTAGAGTAATGGCTGCTGAATACAGTAAATTTAAAACATTGAAATAGAAAATTTCAACAGTTAATTTTAAATTGTAAAAATATTTCCCAATTCTGATTTACTGTGTTTTTGTTTAAATAAGTGCAGCCATGGTGAGCATTGGAGACTTCCTTCAAAAAACATTAAAATCTTAAGAAACAAAAAAAGATTATTTAGTTTTGCTTCAGTTTTAGTTAACCATTAAATTAATTTTACTTTATTTAACTTTTCTTTGTTGGCCTCATATCTGTGAAGCAGACACAAGATGGTCTGGCAGTATCATTGTGTGTCTCCTCTTTGTGTTATTTTTATTGGCTGAACTGTTGTCCTCTCGCTGAACTGCGGTGAGATGTTTGTTTGGTTTTGTGTGTTTGAGTTATGATCACACGCTGAAGTATTGCCTTTCCACTGTCAGTCAGCGTCTAGCTCGCAGCGCCCATTGCCCAGGATAATAAGTCCACATTGACTCTTCCTTTTTCTCACCCAGACACAACAGTGACATGTATTACTGGATGCCACATCTGCATAACTTCTTGACAGGCTGCTTACATCAGGCCCCATTCATCCACTGGCTGAGAGTGAGTGACAGTTAAATGAAGTTGTATCTGTTCTATTAAAGGGATAGTTCACCCAAAAACCAAAGAAATCATTTACTCGCCCTCACAAACCTGCTCCAAACCTGTATGAAATTCTTTCTTTTGCTGAACACAAAATTTATTTTGAAGAATGTCAGTAACCAAACAGTTGATGGGTCCCTTTCATTTCCATTGTATTTTTTTCGCCCATACTATGGAAGTCAACGGGGCCCCTCAACTGTTTGGTTACCCATATTCTTCAAAATATCTTCTTTAGTGATATTATGGTAGAACTGAGCAAGTGCTTCCCATGGGGTTACTTATAGAAACCTCTTGAGATGCAGTTTTGGTGTTTTCAAGGTGACCTGAAGGTTGTTGTTGCCTCCTAGTCATCAAATTAGAGACACTCGGATTGTTTGATTGGATGTTCTACACCACACAATTAGTTGTGTTATTAGGTTTCACCTCTTTCCTAATTCTCCTGATAAATCATAACACTGCCTGAGGTATTGCTCTAGTTTGGTTGCTTTTATTGTTACATTTTTTTAAAGGGTTTTGAGAGCAGTGGCTTTGACAAGTCCAGTGATGTCAGTAGATTGCATTAGCGTTTGTAATGAGCTCGCTGGCTGATGTTCAAGATAACATTTGGCCTTTTTTACAAATTGTCCCTTACATCTTTGTTAAATATCTGGCGCTTTATGAAATGTGAGCTCATAACAATCGCTTTAAGAGATGTCTCATTTTGTGATATTTCAGGCTCGTTAGTTTTCCTTTTTCCTTTCAGCTGTTTACCAAATGTAAATGGGTTCTTAAAATCAATGAGAAATGTTGTTCACCATTGCCACAATTTTTACTTCTATAACATGACAAACTAAAACGGGAAGAGTCATTGAGAAAAAATGGCCAGATATTAAAATTCTGGCCAGTAAATGGACAATATTAAAATTCTATGCTATTATGTCCAAATAAATTAAAAATGAAACACTAAAATAAATCATTTTAAATGTTACAGGTGAATTCAAGTTTCACATTATAATGTACAGTATGAACAATGGATATTTATTTGGAGGTTTGCTAAATATTACATTTAACAGGGTAATTAACCTTATTTATTCATGTTTTTAAAGATTAACTTTAAATGAGCATTAGATGACGACAAAGGGAATTAAAATCTAAAAATATCGGGGGCTCGTCCGGGATCTGAACCCAGAACCTCTCAAAATCGAAGCAAGAATCATACCCAAGACCAATTATAAAAAAAAAAAAAAAAAGAAATCTCTATAGTTGCCTCATATAGTACCAATACATTGCGTTTCCTTTCATTTTTATTTTTCTGTGCATAATATATCGTTCATGAAATTTCCACTATTATGTGTTCACATAACTCTACCATTGTTTGCCTCTGGTGTAAATGGAGTCGATGCACATTTTTAATGAGTTCAGCGATTTGGTGACCAGGTTACTCCTCTCACTGACTTCAGGAAAATTAGTTGCAGAAGCCATTCAAGATGAACACTGAACATTTTCACTACTCAATGTGAGTACAGTGATATGGCAACTCAATCATGAAGTAATTTAGCATGACATTGGTATTCCTCACTTTCTTTATTTTTCATTTTGCCAGTGAGAAAGTGCCTTGGAGCCTGACATGCTCATAAATATAGTAAGGAACAATTTTACGTGAAGGGATGGTGGGACAATTGAAATGAAAGTATTTATCCTGCAGTGTAGTTATGTAAAAAAATATGTATTTAGGGACTTAAGTGTCTGTAAAAAATATACACACAAGTGAAATAAATAGCATTTTAAATCTTAAATCTCTAAAGTGTTCAGCTTTTCAGGTCTCTCCAGTACTTTACTGGAATTGTAGGCGTGGTGTCATTGTTTGCAGAAGTGCTCCGATTGGATTATTGATCACAGATAAAGACTTTTCTCCCACTCTCACTTTTGTACCATCTGTTTTTACTTTTTTACAAGGATCAATAGAGAAAGAAAGTGAGAAACTGGTCTGTCATCAATGACATGAACCTGGCAAACTTTGGGAAATCCAATGAGTAGCTCTTCCTTAGAAGAGCTCATTAGTTCAGCTGAATATCTTGTAATCACAGATTTGTTTCCCAGAGTCACACTATAGTCCTTAATTTGTCTTGTGCACCAATACAGATGTAAAAATCAGGTCGTTTCAGAGGGATGTTTGTGTGTTTTTAATGTACAGCGCATGGAACAAGATTGTAGGCGATGTAATTTTCAGCTTGTGTAGAAGAGAGATGTCTTTGAGCTTCAAGCATCACTGAACATAAACCTGAGCTGAATGTGTGTATCCATGCATAAATGTGCAAGATACAGACTACAAGAAGACAATTTTTGTCGTGCAGAGAGAACTGTTACCTTTTGCAGCCAGTTCATTTTGGGTGATTACTTGCCTTCAAGGTGTTATCTATTTTCTATTTTAAGCATACAAACAATACACATATTTAAAATTATACACATGCACCATGCATGTACACACAATTAGAATTCCTAGGAGAATCATTGTGCTCCTTTTTTTTTAATATCCCAACTATTTATTTATTTATTTATTTTTTATAAATTCTCCTAAGCTCACCAAGGCTGTATTTATTTAATAAAAAATACATAGAAACAGTAATATTGTTAAATATTGTTAGAATTTAAAATAGCTGTTTTCTATTTTAATATATATTCTAAAGCAATACTTTAAAAAAAAAAAAATCTTAATGACCCAGAACCTTATTTTTATTACATTTGATATATGTAGTATGTTTTCAATGAATCTATTAAATGTATTTTAATATTTTATTTTATAAAAAAAAGATAACAAGCAAAATTGCTACTGAATGTAACAGAGGCCAGCTAGTAGAGATGTGGTCAGATGCTAGGGGTTGCAGCCTTTAGCCTCCTTGTTAGAGCGTCCATGCCGGAAGACCCGGGTTCGAGGCCTGCATTGGTGCCGTGACCCAGATGGGAGTGAGGTTTAGGGGGGTGAGTGTAACAGAAGCCAGCTAGTAGGTGCTGTGCGAGTAAACCTCGCTCCTTTGACCTCAAGAGAAGCTCTAGCAACAGATGCTAGGGGTTGCAGCCTCCTTGTTAGAGCATCCGACTCCCATGCCAGAAGACCCGGTTCGAGGCCCACTAAGAACGGGTCGAGTAGGACCCGGGTAGAGGGGTTGCACGAACATCATACCTTTTTCTTGTATGGATAGATGCAGGTATAACATTGTAATAAATTTCCTTTGAGTCGATGACAACGGCATTTTTAATATAAATGCTCTGCCAAAAGTGTGGCACGATTGTACTGACCAAGTTTTCACATGTGAATATGTGACACATGAATAATTTATTATTATTTTTTTTTTACCTAAAAGATTATTTTTTTCAAAGATGAAAAAAAGTTTTTTTAGACATGGCATTCAGAAACAATCAAACGGCTCAAAAATCTGAGGGTTTGCTGAAGTGTTGCCAGCACAAACATCAGCAGAAGTTATGTTGCTAGTTTTAATGAAAGGGCGGAAAGGTCAATGTTGCACTTCTTCGTCACGAGAGCTTTTATTTCTCGTGCCATTTCTCTCAGTCAGTTACGGAAGCCCAGCAGTGCTGCCAATAGAGCTCTAATGCTATTACAAACACACACCTCAACGCATACACAAATGATTCCCAACCACACAGCCTCCCGACAAACAGCCCTAATGAAATTTCAAGTGATGCCAAAAGCCTCCTCTCAGGCTTAGTCATTTCTTTCAATACGGCTTAAAATACAAATCGATAGCAAAACGAGTGGAAAACCCATTCCTATACTTTCAATCGCACAGACACAGTGCCATTCTTACATGTAAATGAAAATAACACGTATAATTAGATTAAATCTTTTCTGAGGGAGAACTGTGCGCACCCCTAGAAGCCATCTTACCTATAAACGTCCTTTGAAAAACGTCTGACTAAACGGCTCTTTGAATAAACCTCAGGCCGGGTATTGAATCAAACGTGGGTAGACTAATTATTCATAATGGAATCAAATGAAAAGGCTAATCAATATGTTGAAAGGGCCCCCTGTTATTGAATTTACTTCCTGCTGTGGCACAGCCGTGAATGACATGCCGTGTATGCACAAGGACCAGCAGGCATATCCATGTTGGATTTAGGAGCATTAGGGTAAATGAGTTTCTGGAAAGGGGGCGTATGGGCCACCAAGGCTCCAGTCTTGCAGATGGTCGTAGATTCTAAATAAGGCAGTGTAATAAACTCACTTTTTTATTCTCTCCCTGTGTCAGTGTGTGGTCAGCGGTCACCTGGCAGCGTTGGCAGTGGTCCAGTTCCCCTGTAATCTACCCAGACAGAGAGGAGACAAACCTAGCTTAGCATACATGCTACTCTGTCATGTTTAATATGCATATCGCAGCAGTACATCTGCCAATCTGCAGCCGTTAATCTTTGTGAATCCATCCCGAGCCAAATGGTTAACTACGTGTAACCTTTTGTCAACATCATAAACATCCACTATGTAATGTCTGATGCGCAATTGACACACTAAATATGTGAATCCCGGCATAATGGAAGATTTAGTTTCAACCAATCTGATTTTCAGCTATAGTTGTTTTTTAAGAGTAATGCTGTTAACGTAGTGAACTGGATCTGGCAGCGCTATCTGATTCATTTATTATGAGTGTTTTGAATAACTCTGCACTGATTGCATGTCAGTTGCTGTTTCCTGGACAACAGAGAGCTAGGAAGTCTGAGCTTTCCATAGCTGTAAGCTAAATCACAAGGAGTAATAAGCAGCTAAACTGAGGGGATCTCATCCATTACAGATCCAGAACACCACATGTATATCACTAATATAGTCACAGGCAGCAAAAAAATATGTGGATTTGTATGTATTTCCTGTGAAAAAACAGATGAAAATGTGTTAAGCAGAATGTCTTTGTCTCTTGGTATGTCTTCCTTGAGACTTTTTAAATTCATGGACCACCAAATGTGATGTTGTCTCTTGTGGGGTGCCAAAAATAATATTATGAAAGATACTATTTATTATTATTATTATTATTATTATTATTATTATTGTTATTATTATTATTCACAATATAAATGTACATGGAGTTTTTATAAATGGGAAGTATAGCTGCTTTAATATTTTAATATTAATAATATTATATTAAAGTTTTACTTTATTATTTTATTTTTCACAATATAAACATCTTTATACATGAGAAAATATATGCTTTTAAAAAAATATTTTAATGTTATTGATGATGATGATGATGATACTTTATATATAATAATAATAATGTGGTTTAAGGATACACTCATGTCACATTTCGATACAAATCACAATACTTACTAATACGATACTGATATTTTTAGCAAATTTTTTTTAATTATTTTTAATTAAGACCCTCAAATATTATTGATATACTATACATATAAGATTAAGCCATCTGAAATGCTTTGAATATACTACTAAATATTCATACTACTAAAACTAAATGTGATATCGTCTTTTACATTACAGTGTTTGCGCTTTCACTTTGTAGCAAATTAGCCCAAAGGGGAAATATTAATCTCCCCTGTCTCTCTCCTTCCATTCATATCGAAAACAATTGAACGAGTTGTGTCCAACTAGGTGTCTTCTTTCCTCACACAGAACAGAAGACCGTCCGAATATACAAATATATATATATATATATATATTGCTGAAGCTGCAATCAATGTCTTCTGGGTTTAATGAAGGAATGATTACAAGCATTGTTGAATTGTTCTCTCTCACGTAAGCACATGGTCGGGCAGGTTGAGGCATGCTGGCCTGGCCTGAGGGACCAGGCCACAGGAGTTGTCTTTGGAACAGTCGTCAATAAGAGAGAGAGAGAGAGGGAGTAGGCTGTGCTCTGGCTTTTAGCTTTTTGTGTTCTGACACCCTCTCCAAGGTGGACCCGACCAATGAGGAAAGAGGAATTCCTGAGCGGGACCTTCCTTTACTGCTTTTGTTTCAGAGCATGATAAAACTGGGCCTGGTAGTTTGTGTACATTTTATGCTCCAATTAATGCAACAAAGACGCACTGCATCTGATGAGGAAGTCACATACCAGAAAATGTAAGTCGTGAAATGAGCATTAGTTTGATAGGAGACACGATATATGTGAGGTAGTTTGTTCGTAGTTTTTATCAAAGTATGCATTAAACTAAGATACCATACAAAAGATGCTAAACACAATGTCCTGGGATGCATATTCATTTATGAATCAGTTCAACTATAAATTAATGCAGGAGAGTCAGTTTTTTTGCAGGCTTTGTGTCTTTGTAGCCTGCAGAGGTCTGCATACTTTCGGGTCGTAAAAAGGCCTGCAGTCCTATTGCCTCGGGAGGTTGGGTAGACACTTTGGTTTTTATTCAGAAAGGGGTTTTTAAGAATATTTGTTAAATATAACAAATATTCGTGTGTGATTTATCTCCGTCGTTGTAACTTTGAAGGGTATGCGCTTCAGATGATCCATCACAGTTCAGTTCTAAATGCATGAATGCTTGTCAAATGTCTTCCCAAACTACATGGTTAGTTCCAAATTCTAAATCCAAATTCTGCATTTATTTACTTGCAAGTTGTTTTCACACGACCATTTCGAATTTGGATTAGAGCACGCATATATTTATTTTACGATGCCTTAGTGACACTTTTTTTTTTTTTTTTGGAGTTTTTGAAGAATGGACTTTAAATGGAGAGACAGAAATCTCAGAAGTTTCATAAAAAATATCTTCAGGTGTTTTTGTAACAAATCTTATAGGTTTGAAATTACATGCGAGTGATTAGATGATGACAGAATTGACATTTTTGGGTGAATTTATACCTTTTTAAATACAGTAAGGTGAACCTTGGATAAAACTATATATCGCAAATCATATAATTTACATATTTATATTGCGATCATTTTTTTAGATTGTGACGTATCGTTACACCCCTAAATAACAACAATCAATATAGTTAATATCCCTGTTTGTGAGAGCCCCAGTTTGAGAACACTTTCTTTTACCAGTATATGCAGCAATACAACTTAATCCAAAGGATTTACATTTCTTTTCCTGTAATTGTAGTACTTACTGCATATGATAATGTATTTGAAATATTAACTGATTTCGAAGAACAAATTGGACTCTTTGTATTTGTCTTGCATTTAAAAGAAGCAACAAATAGAACCATTAGAGCTTCATAAATATATAGGACTTGGTAAAATTGTGAATTAAACACCTGTATTACCGGAAGCTCTTCTGTTGTTATGACTCATGCTGCTGTGACACTTCTTAATTGTCATTTAACAAACCAAGCTGTCATTACTTCGGACTGGATTTTCCATCTCAGTGGAGTTGGCTGTCCTTCCATGTTCTCATTCCTTTCTTCTTCTTTAATGGCTCCCATCTCTTTGTATAGAGCGATGTGGTGTTTTGTTTCAGCAGGCAGTTGAGCTGAGAGATGGTGCGCCGTCCGTTAGAAGCGCTTGTGAAATACATCTGTGATTAATTCTCATACTTCTGCGCTTTACACAGCAGGAGCTGATAAGGTAGCTATTGTTTGACCCTTTAGTGCGGGGAATTTCTGTTTTATTACCCGTGAGCTGTTGCATTACAAAGTTCCACGGCTTGAATTCTCCATCTCTCACTTATTATTAATGGCACAATAAAAGTTTCAAATGGCCCTTCTATTGGCACATAAATGAATCTCGTATGGCCTGTCGGAGACATTCGCACATTGCCTGTGACCGGATTGTGTCGCAGTGTGTGCATGTGTGTACAAAATCAATGCAGTGAACAAAAGCAAATCCAAATGGACTGTGGATGACAGGACAGCGAATAAACCTGCCTGAAAAAAAAATGACAGATAATTGTGTCTCTTGGCCTCCCGAGTGAATTCTTGACTGGAGTACAGGGGCTGTGACAGATGCTCATGGGAGATTGCAAATCAGCTCTCACTATTTACAAAGAGAAATTGGCACATTATGCAAATAGCTGTATTATATTGCCTCGGCATCTTTTAATTTTACGAAGTGCTTCGGAGATTAACTTCATAAGATATTCATTGAGACTCTACAAGGACGGTGATTTGCAGGCATCATGCCGAGTTCAGGAGAAGTTCAGTCATGTGATGTGAAACGCACCCTCTCATCAGTGCATATAGCTCAAGTGATCCTCTGGCTTGTGCGCTAACATTTTATTGACCGTAAATAGAGCAGAAAATAGAATCAGAGACTTTGTCCGCACTAAGGTCTCCTGACCTCTAGAGAGTTGTTCTGCAACTTTACCCAGCATGCCACAGTAATCAACCAAATAGTAGTTTTGTGGTAATTATTGGCTTTTTTAGTGTTTTTTTTTTCACTTATTTAATTGCATGGGTGGTGTTAATGATCGACTTCTAGATTTTTTTTTTTTTTAGTGCATTTCTGTCATGACAGCTCTCAGAGGGTTTGGCACGGTAATGGATATGACAATGCTGATATGTTTGGTCTTGGCAGAAAAGATCTCCTGCTGTTATTGCTGCTGCGGGGACTTGCTATTGCCAATACACACACAGCATGCTGATGTGAGAAAGTAAGAAAAGCTGCTGCTGTACAATATAGCATACATGAATTATCCGTAGCAGATTTATACAGGTGGAGGGTTTCTGAAAGTATGCTGCAACTGCTACAGCAAATGCTGACCGAGTATTTGAAGGTTGAGCAGCGAGCTCATGGGTTACTGCTCTATCTGCTGTGCCCTATAGAGAATGGTGTGATTGCAAGCAGATTGAGTTAAGGACCGATCAGCCTGCGCATCAAGAGTTTCATGACAGCGAACCACATTTTCATGCATGGTCTTTTTTGTCCCTAGCAGACCACTCAGAACTTCAGTTCTTCACTTCGGATGTAGTTTGGTAAGCCAGACATTTTAATGCTGGCATAAAATCTGAGACATATAGCAATTTATTTTGGTGCGTACAGTGTAAACTCATTTAAAATATTGTGGAGCATTTCATGCTGCAGTTTCCCTCCATTCAGATGTAATGATCACTGAATATTGAAGAATTAAAGAATACAGCTGTGCTAGAGGAATTTGCAGACTTTAAGACACAAGTCTTCTGGTTTTTGCAGTTTTTGATGTCATGAACCATGCACACTTTCTCAGAAGTGTGAGTTTTTACAGTCTGCTAGCATCTAAACAGAATATATTAGTGTTTAATGCACATCAGAAAGCCAAAGAGTTTGTTTTATTTATTTATTCATTCTTTTCTTTTCATATATTTTGCTTTCTTTTTATTTTATTTTTGCCTTTTGAGCATATCTAAAGTTAATGGGACCTTTTTCCATTTGACTCCAGTAATATTGATTATAATATAAGACAATGAATTATATATTTAATTATTTAAAATAAAGACATCAATACTATTTCTACTACTAATAATGTTTATTTGTTTTATTTTAGTTTTTATTTGTAGACTTTTGCCTTTAAAGTCTAAAGTTAACAGCACCCTAACTCCAATATCGAAAGATATATTTGTGTATTAAAATACTTTGTAATAAATGTAATGTTTCAGCCTTTTATTGAGGGTCTTTTTTGCCTTTATGGGTAAGTGGCGAGTGGATAGGAAATTAGGTGTTAGAGAGGGGATGAAAAATGACCCAGTTTTGTCTGTATATGTGCAGTAGATGGAGGAAAAACCATATGTGAATGGCTCCAACACACTAACATTGTGATTTCACATTCTTTACGAAATTTCGTAAAAGTTTGACAAAATGCTCAACTTTTCCTTTCAAAGTTCTCTCAACATAAGTACTATACCATACAACCTCCTAATGACCCCCGTTGATAAACACATTATTTATTATGCAGTCCTGCAGCCCACACTTTATGTCTGGTTTCTAAGTTGGAAGTTTTATGTCTTTAATAAAAGAAGCACAACGGCACCTATTGTCATTAGAGGTGAAATTAGGCAGAGCGGGCATTGTTTTGGAAAGGGAACGTAATTTATGCGGCTTGCCAAAGGGAAGTGAGTTTAATTCCTCTGGGCTAATGAGCTATAAATCAGTCTCTGCAGGCTGTCGGAGTGTTATCAGTACACCATCTCCCGCAACACTTCCCTCCGATCATCTCTCTACCTCTCTGCGCTCTGAAATCTCACCCCTCTGACTCGCTCAGTCAATGGAACAAATGGTAACATATGTCCGTCACATGCGTTTGTGTGCTAATGTGTGACTATACAATATAAAGCACCTCAATTTTTTTGCATGCCAATTCACTACAACCACGGGCAGGTTCGATAAGTGTGCCGACCAGACGCTCAACTTCCTGTCAAGGCTTGGGGGAAAAAGCAAATTGATTGTGTGTTTAAAATGTCAAATATGAGCGATTTATCTTCCTTTCGCAATCACCTCAGGAAGTGCATGGAAAGTAGGTTCACCAACGAGTATTACATGCTCTCACTTTTGGCGGGCAAATTAATTCAGCTCCCCTGCGCAAGCACAATGAATCGTTGTCCAGGTTGTCTCATTTGTGTTGTGCTGCTAATTGGCTCAGTTAACACTTAATTAAAGGAACTCTACTTCTCTCTTTCAGTTTGTCCTCTTCACTTTGTGACCGGGTGGTCACTGACCTTATTGGAGTCTGTTGTTGTTGCTGGAATGATTAGTGTGTTTGACAAACTTTGGATTGGATGTCTTGCTAAACTGTAGCTCAGATGAATCAGTCATGAAATGGCAAGCAGGTTTCTTTATACAGATGGAGAGATTATGCATCATTAGTTAGGTATAATTTGATCATTTGTTAAATTCCAAAGTACATATTGTTAGTTGTTGAATTGCAAATGCATCAATCAAAACACTGCAAATTTGTTTTATGTATCAGGGAGAATAGAATAAACTCATGAGAAGTTTCCTTCCTCAGGGCATCAGGATGGCTGAAGAGTCATTTACCCTTAAAGAAAATGTAGTTTATTTGTCATGTCATTCCAGACTTGTATGACTGTCATTCCTCTGTTGAATATTAATGGTGATTCAATATAATGAAAGTGAGTCATACAGTTTTTGTTACAGTTGATCACTGGCTTTGGTATTAAAGATTTTGATTTGACTTTGTGCAGCATATTTTTGAAATAATTAAATAATTGGTTTAAATAAGTCATTTGTTTTGGGCTGAAATAGACTTGTTTTTAGTGCTGCAACGCGTCACACTGTTTACATTCATCTCGCGTAATGGCGGCTTCTGCTCCTGGGAACGGAGAAAGTTCCATTCTATCACAAAAACCTAGACCACGATTATCAAAAGCATGGGAATACTTTAAACAGAGGCCAAATAAAATAGTCCTTTGTTCCCTTTGCAGAACCGAAATGGCGTACCACCTATGGAATTGGATCTCTGCCAAATTTTTGCGCACACAAGATCATATTTTAAGACGAAAATCTTCGTCTCGCAAATAAGAAAATATTTTGAGTGAACGAAAATGGGTTTTGCATTTCAAAGAAGTAACATTCTCCTGTGCACGTGCAAGGTTTCAGTTGCTCGTGCTCCTGATACCATGCGTGCTCGCTAAGCGCCGACCGCTCGCCTGCTCAACACAAACCAGCGTTACAATGTGCCAACATTCCAGCCAATCATAGATGGCTGGCTTGACAACCAATCACAAGACTCCCAATAAAAGACAATCAATAAAACTGCCCAGCACGTTGGGCAAACGTTTAACCCAATCGCTGGGTTTGTCTATCTTCAACCCAATTTGAGTTGTTTTTAACCTAGCATTTTTTTAGAGTGAACTAAATTGCTTATTAATAGATGTTTACCTTTTGATTATTATTGTTGCCTCTAGTGATTGTGTCAGATTTTTAAATTCCAACATATTTTGGATTCATTTTAAGCCAGCAATACAGTCATTTTTATAGAATAGTTGGTATAAGTAAAATTGGCATTTTTTTTTTTTTTGCCAGCCTTAATTCTTGTACTTAATAATTGAATCTATTACTGTAAATGCATAGTTTATTTTTTTATACCATTGCATAGACATCGGATAGACTGGTAGAAAAAGTTTGCCTTTGTACCATGTGTATGTGAAAATTAAACCTTTAGACTTGAATGTTGACAAACTGTGTTGGTACAGTGCTGCAGTTGCTGTCATCTAATGTTCCCTCATTATTCCGCAAAGATAATTCCTGCCTACACAATGCTAAACCAATTAAAGAGTGGCTGGATGAATTCCTAGATGAAGTTAAATGGCTTGTTTTCCCAGTCAAATGTTTAAAACATCACTGCACATTTCATTGAAGGACAAGGAAGATGTTCTGAAGACCTACTACTTGATTCTGATATATTGCTTGCTGTTTCCATTATTTTCTCCGCTATAGGCAAGCACATCCTTGGGGAAAAAAAAGCGAGCACTGGTGAGAATGTGTTTATGAACTGCAGAGGTTTCATAAATCCATCCGTCATGATAGACAGCTGGAAGTGAAGAGCGCAGATTTAATTTGATGGTTGACTGCCCCCCTTTAAACTCACAAGGAATTATTCTTATAGGACCCTTCAATTTACTCCACCCAAATGAGTAAATAAATGAAAAAAAATCTATGTATTTTAAAATAAATTTAAAATAAAATCAGAATTTACACACAACTGCCTCTCAAATACAAATTTCCATCAAAGCAAACGACTGTTTTAAAAGATCTGTTCAATAAAATGTTACATTTCTGTGGTCATTTACTCACCTTCATTTCATTACAAGCCTGTATGACTTTCTTTCTTTTATATAACACAAATTGAAATTAGCTGAATGTCCAAGCTGATATTTTCCATACAATGAATGTGAATGTGGACCACCAGAAAAGTGTTATAAGAGTAGTTTATATGCTATACTCCTAATTTTTATTAAGCCTTATGAAAGCTTTGTGCAAGGAACAGATCTTGCCTGGAAGTCCTTATAATAGAGAAATATTCTCTTAACTTCAAATATTACACTTTTCATGTTGCTTGACCAATTGACTGAAAGGTCTTGTTTCAGCACCATGGACAGATCCTCTTATGTATTTTAGTGTTGCATCAACAACACTAGATAACTCTCATCTGTAACCTTTAATCTGTGTGGGTATCCTTCTTAATATATTATTCTGCCCATCCCTCCAGTTGGAGATGTTCGATCTTTGTTTTTTCTTAGCTTTTTTGATATTGTAGGATCCAACATTTCAAACCAGTGTAGTGCACACATTACACCATTCTGCATTATATTTGCTGAATAAATCCAGTATTTCTTGCAAATTTTGGGGTGCTGATTAAAAAAAAGTGTTTTGCTCTAATTTTGCTTTTTGTCACACTTTCTGACAAAATATTTTGTAGCATTTTGGTTTTCGACAACCATTTATGAGGTGAATAAGTCTTGTCCTGTTCTCATCCGATTTTCACATGCATGACATTACTTTATACCTAATACTCATTTCAAGGTTAGATTTATGGCCAGTGACAGAAGGAAATTCAAACATGACTCAGAAATTTTTTTTATATAAACTTGTTAGTGTAAATTCTTTGACATTAAAATTTTGAACATATGCTATGCACTCCTTTACAGATTGCAAGTTGCTACATTCTGAATACAAAATTTTTTTGTCATTAAAACTTTTGAAACTTTTGACATTTGACTACTTCTGATATTGAAGTGCATTAAATCTGATACATATATATGATTTGAAAAATCTTTATTCTTATTTTGTGAAAAAACTACATGACGGAAAGTTTTTATTGATATTTTTTAACTCAACTTCATCACATTTAATATTAGGCCTTTTTGCCAATCATCAGAATTAATTTTTTTTTTTTTTTTCCAAGATGCCAGGCCGTGTTGTTTATGCTGAGCTGGAGCATTTCCATCTTCCTTGAGCCATATATTGTAGTTTTTCCATGGAAATCCGTTGTGAGCTTTGCTTTATTTTGACAGATCATATGAGGCCATTACTATGTAGGGCGGACTAATCCCTACATTCTCCATATAAAAGAACGCTGCATAAAATCAAGCTTGACATGAAAGCGACACGGCCACCCTCCTGCAGTACCCGGGAAATGCCTGCAAACTAGGTTTATTTTGATTAATGTTTAATTGCTAAAGGTAATTAAACCGAAGGTAGGTGTTTGATGGAGTTAAATCGTTTAGTTACAAGGGTGATGTTCTCATAATTCAGTAAATTAAGGCCTGAATATGAATATCCGAACAATCTCCACTCTTAAACATTCAAATGTATAGATGGTTTCTCAGTCACTCAGCTTTGCTATTTCATGTAGGTCACTTTTTTAGTGCCACCGGCGAGGCAGGCTTAGAGAGTTCACATCCTTTTGTACATTATTTCTGAGTGGAGTTAGACAGAGGCCAGCTCCCTGAGCACTCCGTGCCCGGGGCTGTTGAGTGCTCTGGGATCGTGTTTATAGAGCAGGGCCAGGAGGAGGTGAGGTCACCTGCTTGGCGGCTTGTCCGTTTGCAAGACTGGTGATGGGGCATTGATTCAGCTTGGCAGCTTTGGCAGATTTGCCAAGCAGGAGAAGGAGAGACTTGAATTTGGCTGCAAACTGCTTTTGGCGGGAGGTTGGCAGGGCATGTCAGCCAACTACTCAGATGCTCTCGGGCTCTTTCATGGCCATATGTGTGTCTATGTATATATGCATAATGAAAATATCACCGTCCCTGTCAAGATGTCTTGAAAATAATGAGCTTATTCCCTTTCCCCATGTAACTCTAGAACTAACATGAAATCTGATATTGCCGGAGTTTTTTTCTAGCATCTTCTTTCAGTGCGTGTACATCTAGACGATTTACAAGAACAGAGCTCACTGTGGGGAGGACTTAATGATGCAGAATGTCTTTAAAGAGCTTGGTGCTTTATTAGCGGGCCTGCTGTCAAGGGGTAAGGGCTTATGGAGTCGGATCAGGCTGTACACACAAACATTTGCACAGTTATTGCGTCATTCTTATCATTCGGAAGGAGTACAGAATTGCTCCAAGGCCATGCCAAATCCTAGTTTAAGCAGAAATCCGTTTTGCTGCGACGTTGCATTATATTGGCTGAATCTGGTCTGTTGTGCCAATAAACAGTACTTTTAGATCAAGTTTTAATTGCTTTCAAAGGATATTTGCTCCCTCTGGGAAGAGATGTTTGTAGAACTGTACTTAATGAGAAGATTGGTTGGGTGTAATTTTGAGTTCAAAAGTTGTTACAGACTTCCAAAGTCAACTTCTAAAACCAAAGGTCAGGGAAAAGTCTTGAGAAGGTGCAAAAAAAGCTGTGGACTCAGAAATGTGAGTGTGAGAAATAAAGAGCTCAGTGGAATTATGAAGCCGGGTGGATGTTAAGGACAAAAGGGAAACATCTGTGGGTGTTAACTTTGCACTGCGCGGTGTAGGAAAGGGTCTTTGAAGTCTTGAAAGAATGCTGTAATTTGCTGGTAATTTCCACTACAATCACCACCACATAAGTACAGGTTTAAAATTCTTCACCTTTACCTTTTCTTGACATCAAGCGCTTCGTAATCAATCCATTTTAGCGCTATCTAATTACACAACTTCAATGAATCCCCCTCTATTGAATTGCTCGGAGAGGATAAGGGTTTGAACCCTTATGGAATTCTCAAATGAAATATAGGGAAGCTTGAATAACAAGCCAAATTTGATCTGCGACTCAGGCTCAGCACACAGTTTTCATTTTAGAGATCACCACTGCGCTTCTTGAGGGCAGCAAAATGGGTTTCCAGTGCGGAGGGACTTGTATGAGCCGAATTAGAATCCCTCAACTGAAATGCATCTTATCTTATCTGTTTTTGCCAGGGAACTGATTGCATTAAATGTTTTAATGATTCACAGATGGCCACTTTCAATTAACTGTTGAACAGTCCAGGACTTTTAATGCTCTGATTCTCCTCATGCTTTTGGATCAGTTTGTGTTTTTTTGATTGATTTACGCTGTGGTTGCTTGATGGTATGGCTGATAAGCGTGCTTGTTTAGCATGTATTTTCTACCTTCTGATACAAAATATACGATATGTCACAATATTTTACAAAGCGTCATTTGCATCATATTAGAGCTGTCTTCTTCTAACATATAGCGGGGAGAACAAGTATTTGATACACTGCCGATTTTGCAGGTTTGCCCACTTACAAAGCATGTTGAAGTCTGTAATTTTCATCATAGGTACTCTTGTGAGTGACGGAATCTAAAAAAAAATCCAGAAATTCACATTGTATGATTTTTAAATAATTAATTTCCTTTTTATTGCATGACATAAGTATTTGATCACCTACCAACCAGTAAGAATTCCGGCTCTCACAGACCTGTTAGTTGTTCTTTAAGAAGCCCTCCTGTTCTCCACTCATTACTTGTATTAACTGCACCTGTTTGAAGCCGATACCTGTATAAAATACACCTGTCCACACACTCAATCAAACACACTCCAACCTCTCCACAATGGCCAAGACCAGAGAGCTGTGTAAGGACATCAGCGATACAATTGTAGACCTGCACAAGGCTGGGATGGGCTACAGGACAACAGGCAAGCAGCTTGATGAGAAGGCAACAACTGTTTGGGCAATTATTAGAAAATGGAAGAAGTTCAAGATGACGGTCAGTCTCCCTCGGTCTGGGACAACATGCAAGATCTCACCTCATGGGGGATCAATGATCCTGAGGAAGGTGAGGGATCAGCCCTGTCAATGACCTGAAGAGAGCTGGGACCACAGTCTCAAAGAAAACCATTAGTAACACTCTACGCCCTCATGGATTAAAATTATGCAGCGCATGCAAGGCCCAGGTCCAGGCCTGTATGGAGGAGTATGCCAAAATCCCTGCTGCAGTGTGCACAAACCTGGTCAAGAACTACAAGAAGCGTATGATCTCTGTAATTGCAAACAAAGGTTTCTGTACCAAATATTAAGTTCTGCTTTTCAAATTCTCATATACTCATATACATATACTCATTCAAATACTGTGTCAAATACTTATGTCATGCAATAAAATGCTAATTAATTATTTAAAAATCATACAGTGTGATTTTCTGGATTTGTTTTAGATTCCGTCACTCACAGTTGAAGATTACCTGTGATAAAAATTACGGACTTCTACATGCTTTGTAACTGCAAAATCGGCAGTGTATCAAATACTTGTTCTCCCCACTGTGTATATATCCACACACAAACACAATATTTATACACAATATTGATACAATATCGGGAGAAAAAGTGTCATGATATGTCAATATATGATTCTAGCACAGCCCTGATTTGTTTTTAGTTGTCATTTGGCTAAAGACCATGATTGATAAACCCTAGCATACACGTTAGTTTTAAATGCACTGAAGGGAGTTTCCTTCAAAGCAATGTGCTGATGGATGGGCTAAGATGAAGATTTTATGGCCATTAGCGGCTTCAATTCTCCTGACTCCCAAGAGAGACGAGATGGGGAAATGCTCCACTATTTCCCACAAGAGGTTCAATATTTGAGAGAGAAAGGACCTAGAAAGATCATTCTGTCACATAACTTTTGTCTCCATATCTGGCAGTCAAAGAGTCTGGTGAGCAAAAGAGATGATTCAAGAAGGGAGCTCCACTGAAATCGATTGCTTTCACTGATTTGTGGGAAAACAGGCTTGTGACACTGCTGTCTCCACAGCTTCTGTAGTTACGCATCACAGTCCAGTGGATATGACACTCCATCTGCTTGACTAGAGCTCGACTGAGGCCCTTAAGGGGGACAGTCAGCGCAGGTGAGATGGGCGATCTCCTTAATTGTCCTCTCATTCACTTGGAGATGATACTTTCTCTTGTCTCATTTGAATAGTCCCCCTCACTTTTCACATGAAATTCTTTCAGCAAAATCCTTTTGAAAAATTTATCCTAGCCTTCTGAGGTCAATCTAATGCTAATGCATGGGCTGACCTTCCCTACATCAGCAAATGGGACAATGTATTCACGTCTGTTACCAGGACTCGCTCTGACATCAATGGATTTAAGATGAATACTTGAGCGTCCTAAGTGAACATCAGAGGATCATGTTATTCAGCGTATGTTCGGTCTAGCCCTTTTGGCCTGAACTCCAAAGAGCCATTGAGGGATCTTAAAAATGAACAAACAGGGCACAGTACAAGATACTCTTTAAGACTACAACAAAAAGTCCTAGGTTATATGCAACTTGCATTGCATGCCTATCGCTGAAGTACTTTAGTTTTAATACATTTTTTAGAAATTGTTAATGTTTCAAATAATAAATGGTACAATTTGTTAAAAAAAGGTGATATCTGAAGTGAATGTTGGTAAAGTGTTATTTCGAATCAGGAATTGTATGTTTCTTCCCTTTTTCACTCACTACAGGCACAGAAACTCCTAGCAAACGTTGCCTGCAACTGTTCTTGTGTGACTTTTCAGCACATTTGTACACTGAATCATTTACATTAAAAAAAAATTAAAGGTTAAATTCATGTACTAGGTATAAATTATGTTCTTGTTTTGTGTGTGTGTGTGTGTGTGTGTGTGTGTGTGTGTGAAGATGGAAAAACATGATTTAAAAAAAAAAAAACATGAATGTTTTTAAAATTTCGTAAATGCAGAAAAATGTTTTGGTTAATGCATTGTTAATGGTTATAATACATTGGGTATATTTTACTTGGTGAATTCTTTTTATAAAAAGTTATTAAATTAGCTTTTATTATGCTTGCCCTGTCATTTTTTTATTAATATGATTATGTTGGCAGACATGTTTTTTATGCATTTTATTTGACCTCTACAATGAGCAGCTGATTCTGTGCTCAACAAGAAATGTTTATTAAGAACAGCGTTTATAATGTAACAACATTAGTCTTTTTCGTCACTTTTGGTTAATTAAATGAATCCTTGCTGAATAAAAGTATTAATTAAAACAAATAAATAAAAATGGTGACATCGATAATCCACTGTCTTGTTACATGCATAAATTCTTATTACTTTTGGAATCATAACTGCAATCAGAGAGGTTAAACATCTTGTAATTGATGTGCTCCGGGCGGCATCCTTGTGTCTTTTAGTGTGCGCTCTGTACCGCCCCCGCGCATTGTAACGTGCTAACGCCCGGTCCACAGCCCAGCAAGGGGGATTTTTAATGTGCTGAGACAGGACATTGTGTCCCTGTCAGAGGAACGGGGCCTGAGAGTGATGTGTGATGAGACGCTGCATTCGTGCTCCACTCCAGCTGAGCTGATGGATGGTGATAGATGCTTACAAGAGGTGATAAATGAGTATGGATGGTGGTTATAGTTTGTAACGGTGAACAATACAGCACAGCGTAGGCTGCGGTGACCCTTCAATGTACTGTGACAAAAAATGACCAGACAAATTACTGTCCCTCTCTGTTAGTAAACATAACAAATGTTCAGTTCTGTGTCTGATTCGTTCAGTGATGTAACTGTATTTAATAGAGGTGGGAAATATGTCCAATGTTGTTTCACAATATGAGAAATGTTGGTAATGCGTTAGAAAACTCTTGTGTTGTTAATGAATACACAAGAACAAATGAGCAATGCACTATTAACATATATTAACTACTATTAACTAACAAGAAACTCTGATTAATCTGATTAAAGATTATCTGATTAATCCCTTAACACTCTTAACTATTATCTAACAAGCGTCATTTGCATCATTTGTTCCTGTGTAGTTATTTGCTAAGGACGGAACAGTATTCTATAGTGTTACCGAAACTTTATTTCACAATAACAGTAGGACAAATGCAATAGAACAACGATGCAAGTGAAATTAAGTTTTTGAAGTACAGTAGATTTATTTAACATGTATTAAGTAGGTATGCAACAACAATAGTTATCCCACGGTTCAATACATACTACCATCAACTGTCTGGTTACCAACTTCACCAAAATAAAAAAAAAAAGGAAATTGATACAGGTTTGGAACAACATTAGAGTTTGTAAATAATGGTTTGAACTGTCCCTTCAAGGACAAGCAGCAGCATGTTGACTATTAGGTTGCTGTCATGCATCTACAGACACGCATCTGTTTTTTTTCATTTAAGACTGTGTTTATGTTAACCATGTGAATATTTTACACTATTAGAGCAAATAAGAGGCGAAAGATAACTTAAACCAGTAGTCATGCGCTGTTCGACAGGCTTTTAGTGTCCATGCGCTTCGCTCAGAAAAGCTCATGTAAGAACAGCACGCGAATGAAATGTTTAACCAGCAAGGCTTAAAAATGTATGCAAATAATGAACTTTCGTGATTGCGAATAACCGCAGTGTCCCGTGAGTGTGACTCTACCGCTGCGTTAACATGTGAATGTACTTCGCGACGGAGGTGTCAGAACTGTGAATTATATAATGTGTACTGTAGTGTGATACTATGATATTTCTTCAAAGGCAGATTGTTGTACATTTTAATCATTAAAACAGCTTATTTTGCTTAACTCTTGTAACATCAAGCACATCCTGCTCTTAATTTTCTCTTTCATGCTTTATAACTCTAAAGTTTCAGTAACTTAAAGTAGTACTGTGCTATGCAGATATATTTACACACCACTTAGGCACAATATATATTGCCATACATCCCAGGCGGGTCACCACGATTTTGCCAAGTTGGACATGTTCCTGGATTAACACATTTTGTCCAACGTGGAACAACAATTTAGTCCTAACCCTAAAATCAAATAATATGCGAAGAACACGGATGTAGGAGCACCTAACCCTGGCTGTAAGCCTAAACTTGACATAAACTGTAAACTTGTCCCTCAAATCTGATTGGTTGATTGGAATGTTGTTCCAGGATCAACAAAAATGTTGATTCAGGAACTTGTTGTATTTGGTGAAATCACTTTCACTCTAGTGTTCAATTGCCACAGCATGCTGGCGTTGATGGCATTCAGAGGTGTAATCGGCTCTGCAGGGCTCGGATGATGACTGCTCTGTATTTCTTCTTTTAGACAATGAATAAAGAGGATGCAGGAGATGCCCTCTCACTCTCATTGGAATTGCAGTCAGTCCCTGAAATCTCTCCTCTACGGTGAAAGACCAGTGCTGAACCACACCACTAAACTTTGCCAATGATTAAAGAACAGCAGCTGAGTCCTTCCCTGTCTTTCTAACACACTCACACACTCTCAAACACTCTCTGCCTCGAAGCTGAAGACTACTTCAACAATTTCCCAAAGGACAGGCCTTATTAACTGAGGCGGTGGACCCCTTGCCTGTTTGTTTCTGTCTGTGTGTGTGGTTGGAGACTCACAACTCTCTCTGCTACTTAGTAATGACTTTTTTGTCTCCACTTCTAAATCCTCCAGTGGCAGTATTTGTTGTGTGAGGTCTTGTCATAAGTGTGTGAGAAATGTCATCAGTGGCTTTCTGTGGAAATGTCGCTCATGAAATTAGGTTTCGTGCATGTGTGGTCTGCTGATAGACGGTCCAATTTAGCATGCTTTGCAGAATCGTAATTAATATCTGGCATTACATACTTTGCCTCAGTTTACCATTCAGGGTGGACATTTGTTATCATTGTTATTTTTCATAACAATTTGAATGTTTTTTTTTTCATTTAATGTCAGAGTACAGTAGATGAAATTAGTGTATGAATAAATGCTCAGCATTGATATTTTCAGGTTCTTCAGAGAACTGCATTTTACGAGGGTAAATGTGTGAAAAACTCTGGATTTGATGCATTTTAAGATAGTTCATGGACCCCAATATATATTTTGCTCTGATTTGCATCTCAGTAAAGCATCACACAAGGTCTAAAGTTTGTAACTGTCTGATTTTGACTTATATAAGACATTTTTGATCTAATGTTGTTCTCATTGTCCAACATAATATTTGAAGGCCAACCTTCCATTATTGGCTATAAGATAATTACAAGCTTTCTTTAACAGAAGCTGGGAATTAAATGAATGAAACTTAATTAATTTATTTTGTGATTTTTATAAGAGTCGATATTCTCATTTGTTTTACAGTAACAGCAATAGTTATTGAGGTTTTGTTTTTTTAATTATGTTTTTAATTGTTTTTTTGAATTTAAGATAATTAAATAATTTTAAATAATCCTGTGGCCCCCTTGGAAATTTGCCCTGTCCCCCTGGTTGAGAGCCACTAATTTTTTTGTAACAATTACTATATTCAAGTTAAACACAACAGGTATTAAGTCTGATCAATATCAAATATTTTTATTTATGTGGTGAAATGGGAAATGCTGGGTATTTTACTTATATTTTTCTACTGTATTTGGCATTTTTAGGCCTAAAAAGTGCATTTTATGTATTTATGTGTTTGTGTTTAATTTATGTATTAAACAACCTGTTCCCTGTCCAACATTAAAATACTGAAAGTGATTTTTTTTTTCTTTGCTATAAACAATATATATCATTTTTAAGTCATTAATAATTGTCATTACAACTGTGATGCTGTGCTGATCTTATCATTCACAAAAAAATGTCTGAAGGATCCGAAGGCATTGTTGCTTGTTGCTTGATGCCACAATAATTTGATCTATTCTATAATCAGTTTAATTAAAGACATTTTTTTGGTCACTATTGTATGACAGATGTTTGTGACGGAACAAAATTCTTTTGCGAAGGCATGCAAATCAGCTTTTACATTCCAGTAATGCTCCTAGAACTGCACATTAATTGCATTTTCATGCAAATTTTCGGCACATATCTCATCTAGCCACTGGCTTATTAATGCCAATGATGGATACTCCTGGGAGAAAAATTTGACCAAGCCAAAAACATTTAGTGCTCTTTTAATGGTCTTAACCATTTTAATCACAAATCAATTAACAAGAAGTACAGAAACTGTTACAGAACCTACTCTGCTTTGGACGGACTCTTAGTCAATGACTGTTGCTCACATCTCGTCCGTAATGATGGTGCAAGGTTGTCTTGCTCTCCCTCCTGGACCTTCTCCTCTCCCTTGTTGGCCTCCTCCTCTTCTTCCATGGCCAGCTCTTCTCCCTCCTCTGACTCCGATTCCTCTTCCCCTGACTCTGCCTTCATCCATTGTGTTTGTTTGGAATCTTCAGCAAACTGTGCACTCTCAACTTGCTTTTATACATGTGGTCACAGCATTAGCAACAAGTGTCTTCAATTTTGAGTCGTTGTGTGTAATGAATGACGCCAGGTGTGTTCATTGTGTTCAAATATTGCTGACTGTGGCAAGAATTTCGCATCACATGAGCTTTCATTTGAGAATATGAGCAGAGTTCTTTTGCAACTTGTGTTTTAGCAAGGAAAAATGTTTTAAGATTTATGAGAATGGAGGATTGGGTTTTGTGAATTGTGTCTTCATGTGAAATGTGTTTATGACAGGGGTAGTCGTGGCCCAGTGGTGAGGGTGTTGGGCTTGTAATCAGAAGGTTGCTGGTTCGATTCCCACGCCAGCAGGAATTGAAGGTTGGGATTGTGAATAAACAACACTCTTTCCACCTTCAATACCATGACTAAAGTGCCCTTGAGCAAGACACCTAACCCCTAATTGCTCCCCTTGTAAGTCGCTTTGGATAAAAGCGTCTGCTAAATGATGAAAAATGAAAATGAAAATATTGGAAAAATGATGTGTTTAGACAACTGGTCATTTGGTTTAGAGGATTGGCTTTTGTGTTTTAGCATTTGAGAAAAACTGTAACATGGCTTCAAACAGTTGAAAAGTGTCTCCCAGTTCTTTTGGGTTTAATGCGAGACCATATATTCACCATAGAGTTCAAATCTGCACTCACACCAAGGACAAAACTTTAGATAACTTTTCAATTGTGGGAAGAAAGCCATTCTGCAATTTTCTCCTGTAATCCAAAGCATTAAATGACTTTTCACAGTGAAGTAGCTCACCAATACCTGCAGCTAAAAAGTCTCCTCACACAATGACGCCTCTTCCTTCATTCTTCACTGTGGTAGAGATACGCTTCTTATTATATTTCTCACCAGATTTTCGAAGACACCGCTCTGGAACATCACCATGCAACTCGTGTTTCAATCATCTCTCCACACACAACTTCCCATATTATGCCAAAAACTTAATTCTGTCTTTGTTGTTTTTCTGACACAGCAATTCCTTTTTAAGTAGCATTTGCTTAAATTTTGCCAATTTTCTGACCAATAATTTGTGTTAAGACATTGAAAAGCTTTGTGTTTAGCTTGGCCCCCCCCCTTTTTTTTTTTTTTTTTTTTTTTTTGGCCCAGCAGCGTACTTCCTGTGGGAAGTCAGCTAAAGCTAACTCAAATTTGCTGTAGTTAGGGCTGCAGTTTGCTTTCAATGATCCATACTTCAGATGATACTTAAGATAATGAAAATGGGGTTGAATTAGAGGTCAGAACTCTTTAAGTCATCTTCAGCCACTGGACTGTATGCTTTGAGTACATTGGTGGGTATTTTAACACCTGACATTATTTCCTCAGTGTTATTGAATAACACTTGTGTGCTGATGGTCTCAGCAGATAAGATCCTCTAGTGCAGTGCTTGCTGATACAGCTGGCACTGTGACTGGCATTAACATCCTGCCATTTTGGCTTCCATGAGATTTTTTTATGCAAGTGAGACCGAGAGCTGCAGCCTTTGGGCTAAAGTCCTAGTGTCTTTTTTGGGTTACAGAAGTGTTTCCGTTTAATGACCCTTTCAAATAAAGCTGGATTTTTGCATCTGCTGTGGGATACAGTATTTTGCTCTGTGTACACTGAAATATCACTAAGGGCTAGGAGTCCATATTTATGGCTTTTTTGCATGTTTTGTGTTGATGTTGGGAGAAATGTGTGCAAATAGCTTTAAAAATTGTAAAATGTAGAACGTAGGCGCAGTACTAAAGTCTTATTGTTGCTGTGAAAGCATAATCCTATTTAATGATTAAACAATAATGAACAGAAAGCCTCTGCTTTCTGTCAAGGTCCGGATCACAGAGTCTGGTTTATTTTGCAATTATCATCTGACTATACATTCTCCCACTTATTACATAGCTGCTTACCCAAATAATGAAATGCGTGGATTTCAGATATACACTTTAAAAAATGGTGGGTTGAAAATGGACAAATACAGTGATTGGGTTAAATGTTTGCCCAACCTGCTGTGAAGTTTTATTTTTCCCGACTATTGGCTTAAAATCAACCCAAAATAGGTTGCTCGTCTGTAAAATTACTCATCTGAAATGAAAATTCAGGCACATATTTTACTAGATCCAACAATAATAATCAACAGGTGAACATTTATTAATAAGCAGTTGAATACATTTGTTGTTTGATTTATTATTCATTATACTTATTAATAAATGTTCATTTCCAGCATATTTTAGGCAATACAGTAATGTTTAAACAAAATTTTAAACGAAAGTTTAAAATATATAATATTAATATATAATAGTTCAACGTCAGGTTGGGCAAACATTTAACCCTACCACTGGGTTTGTCCATTTTCAACCCTGCTTTTTTTTTTTAGTGTAGATTTGAATTTTAAATTATTTATCATCTAACTTATATGCTAGTACATTGTACTAAAATGGTCCTTTTAATAACCTGAAAAACAATTGGACCAGCAATAAGACAAACACTTATATTGTAATTATTGAATTTGTGTAGGTTCTTCTTATATTTATTATTATTGTTATATATAAATTTTATATTCGTATGTATGTGTATAAAATGCACGAGTTCATTAATTATTACCAATCTGCAATCCAGGATTCTTTTGCTATGGACTAGCTAACATTGTATGCTGAAATATGCGTTTTATCGGTCATTATTTAAAAAAACAAAACAAAACAAAAAACTGATTTGACCAATCATAATTTAGTATTCCAGAGAGCTGTAATGTAAGGTGATTTTCTATGAATGCAGTTTCATCTGGGCTGAACGGGAGAATTACAGTAAGTGAATTTTAAAGACTGGTGCAATTACATTTTAAGTAAGTCCCAAATAAATTTCTACTGACTTTGGAATGATTTCAATGGAAAAACTTTTTTTTCCCTCACAAAGGAACTGTTAGATAAGCAAAGACACTTGCACACAAAGTAAAGAATAAGGCTATTGTTCACCTTCAACAAAAATACAGGAAAGCGGTGACAGAAAAGGCCTTGGTTTCATTGTTTTATCCTGTTCCTCTCTCCAGGCAAACATGTGCATCAAAATAAATCCTTTGCTGTTTGCGCCAAGGCTGGCAGCTCAAGCCGTGGCATTTTGTTGGCATTTGCTATCAGGTTTTTACAATCCATCACGAGGCCTGTATCTGCACCCTTGCCATCTCGCAGTAATACATTCACTGACCTTGTTGCACTGACCCGGGCAGTGAAGTCAACAAATGGATTCCCCATTATGCAACTTCCATTTATTAACAGTTTCTTCACCAGTTACTTCCCCACAGACAAGAATACATGAATACTGAAATGCTTTTGAAAGAATCGTCACTGGGTCTCAATGAACTGCTTTGAAAAGACACCTCTAAGAGAATGGATCGGATTCTTCATGTTGAGTGTTGGACGGGATACAGAATTATGGAAAATATTAACAGCAATGTTATGCAAACACCATTACTTTCAGTAATGTGACACTTGATAGACCTTGATGGAGCCTTTAGAACGGTATTTAACAGGGTTTATGAATCAGTCCGAGTTACTCCCGAATTTTTTTTCATGACAGCTATTTGTGCACTCCGAAGGGAGCACAAATTACTTGAAAAATCTGCGTGATAGTTTGGATTAATAGACTATGGCGCTCTGGTCGCTTGTGACAGTGGAAAAAGACCTTCACTGTGGTCTAGTTAGCAATAAGGATCATTGCATTCATGAAGTGACAGCTAAAGTGGGGATAACATGGAGCTTGGCCAGTGGGGAAGCATAATCTCACGCTGTGGCGTTTATATGTGTAAAAAACGAGAAACAGAAATGACTAAAGATCTGGACAAGCTCTTGCTTAAGTCTTTTTCTTGGATGTCAGAGCACACAGAGCCTTGCCTCAAAGATTAAAAGTTGTGTGTTTCTGTACAGATGAAAGACTTGCTATAATTCTTTAGCTACTTGAAATCTGTTAATTGCTCTCTAACAAGAAAGTTAATGAACAGTTTGATTGAAAACATTGCTGAATATCTCTAATCAATGCATGTGATGCTTAATTGCAGGTGACATTAAAACTATTTTAATCTAATTAGCTCATGACTGTCAGTGAAGTCCACAGGTAGGCCTAAGATACACATTTTAATGGTATTAAGTTTTATAATATCAAGCTGTGAGACCTGTATATCAGTTGATGTACTTCTAAATTAATTCTCACTCACACGCGCATGCACAGGTTAGTTTTGCTATCTTAGTGAGGACATTATAAAATATACCCTACTCCTAAAACATTCTGCAGTTTTACATTTTTAATTAAACATTGCTTAGTATGTTTTTAAAGCTATTTTAAATATGAGGACTCATAAAATGTCCTCATAAAACATGTTTATGCCGTAATACCAGTGTAATAGCCGTGTCATTATACAAATTTTTGTCCTCATAAATCATGAAAACAAGTTCGCACACACACACACACACACACACACACACACACACACACAAATACATGTACAATTGATGTCTAAGAGGCTTGAACCCTGCATTCTGAATAATCTCACTACAACCCTATTCAAATCAACCTGTCAGATGTGTGGTGAGTACCATGCAATATTGGTGCGTGTCTCCAGGCTGCTTCTACCTCTCAAGGCTCTTGTCTTTCTAGAACGTGAACAGGACAGAATATCATCCAGCCTCCAGAGGCTGCGTTGATGTTGAGTTAGAGGGCAAAAGCCAGAGAATTGTATTGAAGTTTAGGCACCCACTTACCTCTTTGTTCCTCTTTGACTGACTTGTTATATTGCCTTGTTCTGCATTTTTGTTCAGCAAGTTTGAGGGGGAATTTTTTTTTTTTCTTTTTCTTTAGTTCTCTTTTGTCCAAAGAAGAACTCTTTGACGACTTTTTTATGATATCTAATAACAAAAAGTCTTCCCGACTTTAACATAATAAAAGCTTTTACAGTAAAAGCACAGTTACGTCACTTAAAATGTACTCAAGTAAAAGTATTACATTTTTGAGCTACTTAAGTAATGACTTGTTATAAAAAAAAAAAAAAAAAACTTAATTACCACAAAGTGGGTTTTTGTAATTTGTTACTTCACAACCCTGGAGCACTGCTTACAACAACACTGTACTGCAAGTGTGAGGCAGCCTGTGTGATCTTATTGCAATCTTACCTACAATAAATTTATTTAAATTTGAACCTCATTATGGGTGCGAATTTTTATGAGGGATTTCCATCATCAGGGACTCATTCACAAGAGATTATGTCCTCTGTACAGGAGACAGATCCTGTTTCTTCATTTTATAAGTATCATACAGTATCATTTTAAAAGTATCACACTAAGTTACTAAACATGTTTTTTTTTCCTCACTCAGAAATGTAATACTCTTCAAAAAGTGAAAATTTGTTGTTGAAAATTTGCATTTGTTACCTGAGCCAGGACGCCGACGTGTTGCAGCTTCTTTGTTTAAATTAGCTCAAATTTACTGTTATATGCAATGTAATTACCTTAACAAACTATACATCATTAAAAAGATCTAAGACTCAAGATTCAATTTTTAATCTCTGCTTTACTCTCAATATCGTATATTGAAAGTAATTTGTTAATATGCGTCAGGAGTTCTAAATGTGAAAAACGGAGTCGATACCTTTTCTTTGAAACAGGAGCGTTAGCCGCATCCATTGAGAAAAAAAACTCATGTTAGATCGTCATCAAAAATCTTGACAAAACAACATCCCTCTGGGCGTTTAGCTCAAAAGCATGCACATTTGGGAAAATATTGATGAATTCTCATATGTTTATGTCAAATTTCTATACAGAGGAGTGATATTTATTCAATTTTTAAGCAAAAAGAGCTGTTGTGATCGTTACGAATGCTGGATAGTCTGATGTACTGGTGTTTTCAATTCATACTTGTAGCAGGAGGGCACTCCGTGCACATTTAGCCCACAAATGGCATTGAAGACGAACAGGCATACCATGTGACAGTCGAGGAACTAACAGAGGCTTACGGAGATCGCTATAACATGCAGATAACATAGACACTTTTGAAGACAATAAATACAGTTTGATACAGTTTCAGAGAAGGTGAAGTGAGAAGTTTGATGAAAGAAATGATGGAATTAAGTCTGCTTGAATAAGAAAAGAATAATTAGAGCCATAACCAGGCTGGAGAGGTGTGAATTGTGCAAATGGTTGCACTGAGACTGAATGCGGCAGTTTTCACCACAAAACAATAGAGACAATACACTGAACGGGTGCTTGGTTAGCATTTTAGAGACTTCTCAAAATAAAATCACATGACATGATCTTAAGAAATAAACGTATCATCTTCAGATTTGAAATATAACTCATGGTCAGACATGTCATGTGGCTTTAGCTGGAGTGCACTTCCAGATAGCAGAGGGGCTGATTTCAATTTTATTTTCATGAAGATTTTCCGTAAAAATACATTTCTAATAACTTTACAAAATTTTGAAGCTATTTATAACTATTTTTTCCATTATGACAGTAATTAATTATGACTTTTCAATAAACTGCAAGATGTCTGCTTTGAAATGAGACCATACTTATGCTTTTAGTGCAAAGGGTTCATGAACTGCAACTGTTTTAGTTTGGGTATATCATTTCTTGGGATTTTTCAAAAGCGGTTGTGGTGAAGGCACTCTTTTTTTATGTTTTCACCTGATATGACTCTTAAAATAACTTTAATTTGTGGCATCAAATGCAGTCAGATTGATTCAGTCAAATTAATTAATATTGGGCATCACTCGCTTCCCCTTTAGCAAGTACCGGGGGCACTGTGGGGCCATTATTAATCTGTCTTAAGCCTTCTAATCATCATAAATAAGGGAGATATAGTCAAGTGGGTACAGGCTTATTTCGTCTCGCACGGAGAAAATGTCTGCATGCGTGAGGTGAAGGCAGCAACATTGTTTGGCTTGGGCTCATTTCATCATACACAAACTAATGCAGCCACTTGCATATGCATGCACACACAATGCATGAGAAATCAGCCAACATCCCTCTCTCCTTCTTCATCGAACCAGACTGAAAAAATCAAACATGGGAAAGTTTTTTTTTCTATTGCCCATAGGCCTCATTTATCATTCGTACTGATTTTTTTTTTGTTTTTTGTTTTTTGTTTTTTTACTCACTTGGAAATGAAGAACTACTAACGTGCAGGAATAGATATTTTTTTCATTTGGAATCTGAAGTTTGTGCACCATAGATCTAATGTGTTACTCTTAGTAATATTACTATATTGTTTATCTCTCAATCTCTGCTCTTATTTCTCTAACTAGTTAGGGCTGGTTCACACAGAACACATTTTTCCATTCCACTGTACTACTTTTCCATTGTTTTTTGAAGTAAACATGCATTATACAGACTTGCTTGTCCATTACACTCATGTCTGGCTTCTTTTGCGGCATCTCGTGCATGACACCGCATTCTAAAAACACTACATTCAAGTTAAGTTGTTTAAAACGTGTGTTTAATAAAACATAAATAAATGTGTTCGGTGTGAATGGCCCCTATGGGAGTGCACATGCTAGAACTGAGCATTAGTGATCAGTCTCCCTCTCCAAAATATGATTATTCTATCTGTTTCCTTTTTTATCACAAGCAAATGTTTGATTGAAACTGAAACGGCAGACAGGAGGGCAGTGATGTCACAGATTCCAGAGCATGAAAGACACTCTGTGGCTTGAAAATGGATGGTTGAGGAAAAAGATCTTAGCAGTGCAGAAAAGATTCTTTGAACTATGAAGTGGGATGTCAGTAGAAGACAGCTGAATTAGTGTACGGGTTTACTGTACCGGATATTTGTCATGTTCCTAAAAGCAGCAAGGTGCTATTTTTGCATTTAGTTGACTCCATTTCTGTCAAAAACTTGTGACATTTCAGTGGATCAAAAGGAGAAATCACATTCCACAGAGACATTGAGCAATTATTGTGCCACCCATTAAGCTCATTAGAAACTTGAAATTTAAAAGCTGCTCTCATTGGTCCAAAGGGGATTTCATGATGTTTTTCCATCACAGGAGACAATTGATTTGATTTGAAATAACAGTTGTGAAGTCATACTCAAATCAAGCTTTAACATTGCAGTTTGAGACCAATGCTTTATCTTTACACCAATAAGTCACTTTTAATCGAAACTTGGAAGTCTGATGATTCATGCATTGATGAAACCGATTGATAAAATTGAGTTTAACGCTAGATCCATTTCAAAAAGATGAAAGACAGCAAGAATTCGAGCACTTTTCACCACGTCACCACGCGAGTAAGCTTTTAACATCTTAACCTGAGAGAGAGGTTGTGATTGATTTCTATTGAAGTCAGCAGAAACTCACTAGAACATACAACAGTGATAGAAGCCATTACATTTAATAGCATAGTCTGAAGTGTGGCAGTTTAATGGACATATCCTCACTGACTTCCCCCATCCATGTAACCGAAAACATTAGCCTTATGTCAGTTTCTGCCAGAACAGCCCTCCAACGAATGCTTTGCTCACCCTCACAGCGGTGAATTTCGTTTCAAACCTACATCTGAGATAAAAGAGCATATTTTACTCACTGCCTAGGAAGAATGCCAAGCACAACACAGATTGGCAAGTGTTTGTATTATCATTCGGTTGTTCTTTGGTGTTGCCCCATCCTTTTGAAAACCTTGCGTGCAGTAGAATTGTGTTTATACAATAATAACATGCTGCCTTGGTGATTTTTATATAGTTTACAGTTTAATATTCACCATTTCTTTAATGCTTTTTTCCATATACACAATGTGTTGTGAAGAACGTAAGATAAACGTTGTGTCCTTTTCATTAGTTACAATATCTTTCTATTGTGTTGTTAAATTGTGACAACTCTCATATACAATGGGGACAAACTATTCCAAACAGGTCATTGAACTGTTTTCTTTTAAAATATATTGTAACGGACATAATCCCATTACCATGTTCGATAGCAGGCTGTCACTCCTCTTCTTTCCACTAGGGGTGTGGGACCACTTAACTATTTGGCATCAAAAATCTCACCTAAATTAAGACACGTTTAAGCCTACAGCAAATATGCAGTCCTGTAAGTCCTGTAATTATGCCATTTTAATGTAGGCAAAAATTGTATATAATATATATATATATATATATATATATGTATGAAATTATATATAAAACTCGTGTGGTAGCGATTAAGACAAGGGTTTCTGCCCCATGAAAATGTATGGTCACCGCACCAATGATTGTGACAGTCCATGCAACGACGCACTACCGCAAAATACACATTTGCAGCACAAAATCAATCGCCTGAAGCGATACTTTCCAGCGCAGGAAAACAGCTGGATGCCTAAACCCTTTTCGTCAAAATCCAAAGATGAGGGATTTGCATTCAAATCTATCGGAAGACCCTAAACGTCGGCTTATTGACGAAGAGGGGTACCCTAAACGTCGGAGTATTGATGTGAAGGGAAAATGACCGAACGGCAGCATGTGACGAATAGGGGTGAGACCGTGTTGGTTTTTTCCATCATGATAATCTTCACAAATGAATACAAGTTGTATGAATTTTGAAGCCTACGGTAAATTCTTTCGCCAGAAGTAATAAGCTAAACGTGGAATATAAACAAACTACATAATAGTCACAAGGGGATATTTTGGATGTATTTTATGTTGAAAAATAAAATGTGGAAATATATTGGGATTGTGATAACCACAGACCTTATTTTTGGAATTTTACCGAAAACCAATTCAAAAAACCCATTGTCTGCATCCGAAATCACATACTCTCTTGAGTATATACTTATTTTAAATAAGTAATGACTTGACGACTGCCTAAAAAGTATCTTCTATATATATATAAATGTGTGTGGTATGATTGTAATCCAGATGTACTACATGATGTCATTATCATGTGACCTACGAGCGTCAGTTGCATCGCTTAACTGCCATTCACAAATCCTCTTCGTGGCCTCATGGGATGGTAGTGTGTGTTGAATGTACACCTCAAAGTCTCGTCAGAAGTAGTAGGTTACTTTTTGCCTACTCTTTAATGAGTACTGTGAATTCGGATGTACTTTTTCCACATACTGTTTCTCTCCTACTATACCGTAAGGAAGTATGTGATTTCAAGTGAAGTCATTGACTTTGAAACGATGGAGTATTGTGGCTGTTACAATATTGTTTTTTTTTTTTTTTTTTTTTTTGCATTTTCATGTATTAGTTTAATAAATTTAAAAGAGAAACAGATTTTCTATTTTAATATATGTAAAAGTTTAGCTAAGTGTTGTCTCTCCCATTAATTATAATATCTATTGTCTAATGTCAAATCAGGACAACTCTCATTCAAAAGAAGAAAAAACAATTCCAAACGTCTATCTGAAATATATGTAAGGCATCATCCAAAACACACATTTAGTCAGGCTTATTATGAGATCAAAGCCTGGAATGTGTTTCCTTCATTTATTATACATTACAATTCAAACTACACAGAGAATAGGAGGGACCCAGAGGATGAAGCATTCACATTTGATTTACTCCCCAGCCCCAGATTAAGGATCTATCCGTCTGAACCTGAGAGCACAACACCCTTAATTGTGCTATGTGATGATCACACTCTGCTAATACTGATTGCACAAGAACGACCTTTACAAATGGCTTTGCATCGGGTGGTTTATTCTGTATACTTTGAGAAAATCACATCACATGGCACATTAAATGTATTCGATAGCCTTTAACTTTAATTAGCAAGATTTGTGAGTATACATAGATTAACTTTTATTTTAATGTTTTAAAATGCAATTTTATCCTTTGATGGCAAAGCTAAATTTTCAGCATCATTACTCTAGTCTTCAGTGTCACATGATCCTTCAGAAAACATTCTAATATCCTGATGTGGTGTATTCTTTTATTTTAAATCTAAATTTGTTGTAACAAAATAAAAGTCATGAATTAAAGTATTAATTTCTTTTAAAAACATCATACTGATTTCAAACTTTTGAACGGTTGTGTGTAAGTATAATTAATAAATATTTCCATTTCCAGCATCTAATGATCATTTAAATTGAATCGTTAAAAGCAAGAGTAGTTTTAATTGACATATTACTGTTACACGTAATCTTGAGAATATGAGCATTCAAATATGTATACTGTAGTTGATTTTATTTATTATTATTATTATTATTGTTATTAAATAATATAAAATACTAAAAATACAGTTTTCAGCCAAGATTATTATTGTTGTTTTCTCAGCATTGGACAGAGTTTTAATATTGCACATGCCTAATATTCCACAACATGTATCCAAATACTCATCCCAGGAAGGTATTTGTTTAAATGATTGAATATATTACTGTCACCATGAATTTAGTGGTTTCCAATGTGAAGTTTCTTGTTCTACTATAATTTGTAAGATGCATTAAAGGTATTTTAAACAAGACATCTTTATAGTCTGGTTAATTAAAGAGGGATCAAAGTGATTTCTGTAAGTCTGAAAGTATATTAAAAGTATTGTAATGTTTGCCAGCAGACTATAGGATCAAAACTTTCTTGTGCTCTAATTATAAAGTTGTATTGTAGGCTTCAAAAGGCTCCTTGAGGCTGTGAACTACTCATTCTGACATTCTAATACCACAGTAAGTGACTTGAATGAGTTGTCCCGTGTGTGAGAGAAACTTTACATAATTTAGTGTAATTAGTTTGTCCGTGCAGATTGCTTCAGTGCTTTTATTCATTCCCAAGAAGAGCAGGCATGTCATCTCGGAACTCCCCTCACCGCGAGACACCACACGGCCCTAATTAATCTCTTGTTTTCTATGTAAGCGATGCAAGAGATAATGAAGCCTCTTGCTTTTTGAGTCTTCGTTTAATGGAGTTTAGAAAATAAGCCTCATTTGAACATATTTAAAGGCCTGTCTTTGATCAGATTGTTTTGATATGGTGCTGCTCTTGCAACCAGGTGTCCCTGAGGGCATTCGTTTGCTTTATTCAGTGCCTTCAGTTAAGGGTTGCTGCTTTCTGCACCTTCCTTTACTAGACCCTCCAAATGAGTTCTTTTTGAAGCAAACATTCATTGCAGAGAAATTTGTTTTCGTGTAAGGGAAGGCAAATAGTTATTATTGCCATGTTTGGTGTCTTTGATTGGATTTGATGGCTACAGAATGCAAGATTGGGCCAGGGTTTGGATGTGTAGAAACTCAGGAAGGCTGGGCCATTAAAAACTAGTGCACCACATCGTCATTGTACTGTAAATCAGGATGTCATTGTACTTTAGAAACAGAGTAAATTGTCAATTTGAGCACTTTATCGCAATGTCAAGCAAGAGAGTGCCAAACAAGTACTAACAGCTGCTGAACATTTTGCATCCTCTTAATACAAATTCATCATTATCTTACGCAGTACAAGAATAACCTGAAATGAAGGATTATTAATTCAAAAGTTTTGAGAATTTTAAACAGGAAATCTTAGTGAATTATCCCTGTAAATAAGCACATTAAGCATTTTGTTAGTAGTGATTTATGAATATTAATCAATTAAATAAGCAGCACACTTTTTGTTTCACTGTTGATAACTACTATATACACTGCCATTCAAAAGTTTGGTGTTTGGAGATTTTTAATCATTTCTCCGGTCTTGAGTGTCACATGACCCTTTAGAAGTCATTCTAATAATGCTGAGTTGGTGCACAAGAAACATTTCTTATTTTTATCAATGTTGTTCTGCTTAATAATCCTATGGAAATTGGAACCCTTATAGTCTTCCTTCAATTTTAATTTATAGCTGCTGTTTAAATGGTAGATTGGAAAATTCATAAACAAATATTCAGCATCTCTACTCCCCATAATTAAGGTACATTATCAGCAGTAGCAGTTCGACCGAATATCACGTCATTTACGCCTCTACGATGATTGGTTGATGTAGCATTGGAGGCTAGTTTTACATAAATTTTTTCTCAACACTTAACCGCTGAAAGTGAAATACTCAATGGTGATTGGCTAATATTTTTACCAAAGGAGGCAGAAGTCTCTGGCTATGGATTTTGCCTCACCTCCGCTTCTTTATCCCCCTCAGACTTGCTTTTAACACAGTTTTCCGAACAATTACAATTACACTGGCAGATTAGGCACATTCCGGGAAGAACAGTGGTGGTTCCGACTTCAATTACAAACAAGAAAAACACATTCTGAAACATGAAATGAATAACTGGGAACATGAAATCGTCCTTCTCCCATTTTCACCTCAAAATTTTGGGCCCTATTTTAACGATGTAAGTGCATGGTCTGAACCACATGACACAGGTGCATTCAGGGCGTGTCCAAATCCACTTTTACTAGTTTAACGACAGAAAAAAAAGGTCTGCCCGCCAGGCACATGGCCCAAAAGGGTTGTACCTATAGTCTCTTAAAGAGTCATGGATGTGTTTTTGGCGTAACGTGCAATAAACCAATCAGAATGTCCCATAAGTGGAATCCCATTCCATTTAAACGCCAGTTGTGCTTGCACCATGGCTGTTCCGTTGTCAGAATTTACAAGCGCCATGTAAATAGCTCACAATATTTATGAATATTTGTTTGCTGCCGCGAGAGTGTAACGTGTAGTGTACACGTGTTGTGCACCTGCCTTTAGGCGCATATTACAAACGCGGCCTTTAAATAACAACAACAAAAATACTGCGGCACTGACTTTAGCCCAGGTTTTTGTTGGTCAGCGGTGCAGTCGTTTCCAGTTGCCTCAAAATAGCAACACGCCAACAAAGTGCCTGAACACGTTTTCAAACCAGCACACCCATGGGCGAACAGATGAGCGCGAGTGCATCTGCTATTTAAACAACGTGCCGCTGGATGTGAAAATGATAATTGCATCGGGCCTGGTGCCAGTGCCAGGAATATGATAGGGTACCTTTGTGTGAAGATCAATTTTTCTTTGTTTTTATACCCCAAAATTAACAGCATGCTGGTGATCGGGACATGGTGACTAATTCATGGCAGAATTGTTGTTTCTGGGAGAACTGTTACTGTAAGAGATTACGTTAGCAGATAACTTCCCTTTTACGCCACATCAAGTTATTGCTGGAGCACAGAACTTCTCAACTCTTTGAATTCACTTGAAACAACGACTCTGCTGCATGTGCAACAGGTATCAGCTGGCATATTAAGCCAGGCGTGACATTTCCATCTTGCCTGGATAAAGACCAGACCAGCACTTTGTCACACCTGACTTGTTGCCTTCTCTCTCTCTCTCTCTCTCTCTCTCTCCATATCTGCACCCGAGGTTATCGTCGCACTGCTTTCCACCCCACCCTATTTTATTTAGTGCCGAGCTTGACAGGCGCCTTGACAAAGGTGAGCGAGGGCATATCTGAAATGTCAAAGGACTTACAAAGTTCATATGGAAAGTATCTCTGTTTTTCCTGACTGCTAAACTGGTTCGGCTGTTTTTTCAGTAGTTATACCCCAACATCGATTTGACCGCAGCAAGTAAGAAAAAAATAACAGAAATATCCCAGAGCCTTTTGGAGGCCGGGTAATCATGACATTTCCCCGCTCATGCTGATTACTGCTTGTCACAGTTACACGTGCCCTGACCACCACTGCTACTGGTGAGTCTGTGATTACCATCAACCCCTGCCCTTGTACGGGTGGAAAATCAGTAGCATTTTGCAACAAATCTCCTCGTTTTGAACAGTGTGGAAACCTTTTATCAGCTTGTGTGGAAAGTGCACACAGCAGTTGTTCCTGATGGTCTACCACTCAAACAAATAAGCTCATTTAGTTATCTACCGAAAAACCTGACTGCCTGAACATAATATTCCCATAATGCTAATACAGTTACTATTAGGCCTGAAACAGGAGTGGTGAAGAGGAAGATTGAAGCGTGGGTAAAGGCTTTCCTATTGCTTGCCGTGCAAATCCGAACTAACAAGTTTAAGAGAGAGAATACAGGCAGTGCTTAAAGGCATATTTCATCCAAAAAAGAACCTTCTGTCAGATCTGTCATTCTTGAACTCCATTAGACTGCGGACCAGCGTTATTTTTGTATTATTTATATTCTATAATAGTTTTTATTAATAGGTTTTTTATATATTTTTTTAGTTTTCATTTTTAATTAGTAATTTTGTGTGCTTTTGTCCTTTTTATTTTTATTTTTTTTCAATATTACCATTTATATTTAATCTTTTTTTTTTTACTTTTAGTTTTCATTTTAGTTCGCTTTCCAATTTAATTTTTTTTCCAGTTAGCTGTTTTGGTGCTTCAAATAAAACCTTTCAGTTATTTATGTTTTGGTTCAGTTTAATTTTTAGTTTTTCATTTAATTTTGATCATTTGTTTTATTTCATTTAATAAAAATGTTTTCTTTTATGTTATTTTTTTTAAAGCTTCATTCTCTATTCATTGTATTTTTTGTTATCATAATTCCTCTCTGTTCTACAGGTTTATTTAAAAGGAAATCTTCTATATTGATTAGGAAAATATTCAAATTTATGAATACCATTAGTGATGCTTTCTGTACATGACTTGTCAGCTTCATAGTCATGGATAAAAACAGTATATTTAGCACATAAACTACATTTTACTTTTATGAAATCAGAAGACTTAACTAATACACCTAATATATTACTACCTGTTTTATAGAGATGCTATCTGAACAGATTTCTAATTGGTCTAAAAACCTGTTTGGATTCATGTTTGTAGTCTGAAGAAAAAGATAAGGAACCCTGTGTGTAGACCGTTCAGGCCTGTTTCATTTGTATTGTTGTCAAGTCAGAGAACACAGGAGTATTTCGCATGAATAATGCATTATATTGTTTTCAGTGGTGGTCTTCAGCAAACATCATTCCCTCTGGATCACTGAAAGTTTCATTTAGTTACTTTGTTGGGTTTTCACTTGCTGTTTTTGTGAATCCTACCACTGAGTAAAATGCTGATTTGCCAAGAGGTTAAAAAAGTTTTTTTTTTTTTTTTTTTTTTTTTTTAAATTAGAGAATGTGATAATGATCTGATTACTAAAAGTGCCCTTTTAAAGTATAATAATAATAATAATAAAAAAGTTTAATTTAAAAAACAAATCATCATTTATGTAATTCATTTTCATTTATATTTATTTATTACATATTATTGTTGTTATTATTAGGAAGTTGCCTGTTAGGGATTTTAGAATTTAATGAGTTGGGAAGTGTTTATTATTTTGTTCATTTTGAAGGCATAATTGCACTGGGGTATGGTGATTTGGTTTGAAAGGAGGTGCTGTCTAAGCTGTCACTCATCAATGAGGTAGCCTGAAAACGTCAATGCTGAATCTGAAGGGGATAAACTAATTTAGCATGAGGCAAACAACAGACTGCATTGTAATTTTGCACAAAACCCAGGTTTAACCTGATTTTGCATTGGAGTTTAGTTTGGTGTTCCCATTTTACCTGGAAATTTGTGTTTTTGTTATTTTTCAGATGTTTGCTGCATAAAGGTATCTTTGCAGCCCATATGCACGCATGTGTTCTAAATTGCTAGATTTCTAATTAATATCAGCATGCTATTCTGTAAACAGATGCAAAAACAAAGTGCTGTATTTCCATGTAATGGGAGTATCAGGCTTTGAAACATCTTTCGTTTGGGGATGAGTGCCTGTAGAGCCGAAATATTAGACTAAACTTTATTGAACAATTTATTGTGTGATGGCTGTCCACAACATTTTTCGTTTCTATTCATTGTATGCTAGTTAATGGGGGGTTGGTGGTAAATGCTTTGACTTTTCACAGTTAAAATGCCCATGTAAGCCTATATATTTGCAAGTAATGAATAAACTTTTCACCTCCCTTTATTTTTCCTTATATTATTTATGTGGAATGAATCAGTTTATTATATCACAGCATGAAAGAGTTTAAATGCATTGCAAACTTTCTATCTCTCTATGCAGTTATTAGGATAGACATTTAGAAAGTGTATAATTTATAAGTTGTTTCAGATGAAAGAATTTAAATGATTAAAGACACTCAATAAATACTTCTAAATGCTCTAAAAGGCTTGATTTTCATGGCCATGAAAAAGTTGTGTAATCTGAATACAAAGATCACAGTGCACACCAATATACTGCATAGTTTATGGCAATAGGATAGTAAGTTCTGTGGTGGGCATACTCTTTTAATCATTTTAATCTAATGTTGCTCCAAACCTGAATAATCTTCTTCCTTGGAGGTTGAAACTCAAAAAAAGAGTCATTTTTAACAGTTGTTAATGAAATGAATTTCAATCTTAAACAAAAAAGCCCAATTAAAGTATTATAAAAGAAGCCCACATGACTGCAGTGATGAAGACTAAGTGTTCTGAATTCATGGGACAGATTTGTGCGTAAAATGAGTCGGTTAGATGAACTTCAGAACTGCGTCAGTCTGATTCATGAACGAATCATTCATGCTGGTTTTGTGAACTTATTCAGAGAATGAATAGTTAATCTATTGGACATCATTTTGGACATCATTTTTGGTAAATATGCATGGTGAGCTTACAAATCTAGTTGTCAAACTGTTTTTTTTAATATATATATATATATATATATATATATATATTATATATATATATATATATATATATATATATATATACAATTTGTAGCCTAAATGCAGTCACCTTTATTAATATGGCTAAAAAAAATCTGTGGCCATTGGGGTTTTGTGCATTTTTAGCTCAACCCTAGGGGGCGCTTGGCTCTGGGCTCTCTGTTTCTTTGTCTTTCTCTATCTCACTCCCCTGAATCGTCTGGCTACCGGTTCAGACCAAATCTGTCATCTGAATTCCAGCTGTGTAAATGTCAGGCAGAATGCACGAGCGAAATAGGTCATGTAATCTGTCTCCGGAGAGTTGCTGGATCCATATTAAATGATTTGATAAGATAAAGCCAGGAGCTGAGCCGCATGGGGGAGAGCATGGCGCTACCTGTGCATGAGAAGTTGTCTGCAGTCATGCCGGCTTTTATGTGCAGAACACAATGATAGCATCCACACAAGAGGCCTACAATGGAGCTTTACATAAACCTACTGCGAACAGAAGGGTCTGAGCTTAGCTAGAGCGCTGTGGATTTGAAACTCTCTGTGCTCGGATAGGTGACGTCCTAATGATTTCCTTTGAGAGGGGGAGTCACAGCTTCTTTCACCGAGACGAGATCTTTCCTTTTGCTTTTTGTGCTACATTTCATAAAAACACCCAGCGTTATTCTGCAGAACAGAAGGCATTTCTATGGAGTAGATGTTTAACAGAAGGAAATCTTCTGTTCTTGAAGGTCAGTGGATTGTGTGGAATGAGAAAGCCTGTAAAAGGTCTGGCTGGCCTGCAACACTTTAACAAGCAAAGAAGCTCAATTTGCCTTTTTGGCGCACAGTATACAAGTGTTTGTTCCAATTCGGGCACTATGTGTTATATATATATATATATATATATAATATGTGTGTGTGTGTTCTGAGAACATTCAGAAATAAAATGTTCTTGGTACACTTTTTTTTTTTATTAGCTGAGTAGACATTGTTAGTGGACAAATTAAACCAGTGAGAATTTTAAGTGTTTTAAGAGAGTTTATTTTCTATACTGCAAGTCCACAAGGCCAAAAGTGCATATAGTTGAAGAAACATACCAAAAATATGTGGACAGCAAAAAGTGCTTGTTGAGCATTAGAAGGCAGTGGCCACATACAGTACTTTTAGCTGTGTGCGTTTTTTTTCTTTTGATGTTGGTCCACTTTCAGTCCGAGATGGTCCTATTGCAGCCACAGGGGTAAAAGTGTGCGGCTTGTGACAGTGTCAGCCGATCTAAATGACCTTTGGGGTGGTTTGAAGCATCTGATCGGTCCTGCTCAGGCTGCTGACACAGCTGCAGCTGACAGCTACTGCAGTCTCTCGCTCTCTCTCGCACTTGTTCTCTGCATCAGCTCAAAAATGGCAAAGACAAAGACCCCGTGGGTTTGCAGCAGGCTGAGGTTTGGCACTTGGCTAGATGAAAACCCTGGTTAGACAGCTTACAGAATCCCTTAGGAAACTGAATCATGTTTATTGGCACACTCATGGGTATTTTATCCAGTTTTTTTTTTTTTGGTCCCTTGATAGCTGTTAAACACATTCTGTATAACCTTTGGAATCTTTGAAGAAAAGGACTCAAACTACACAACACGCTTTGTCAGCTCTCTGCAATTAAATTGTATTTGATTTCCAGTTCACCACTAGTTTCTTGAATTCGACCTAAACACATTTCTAAACTCTTTCACACTTGACTTAATACATTTTCAGTGACAAGCTAATTTCCTATCCTCATTGAAAGCGAGAATTTTGTGATGTGACGCGGCCAATCAGAGCCATTCTGATGTTTAAAGTAGACGAGGAGCAGACTATTGGTCTTCAATGTTGGAAGGGCTACCTTACATGATACTAAAGTCGCAATGAAATCAAAATTGAAGTTTTTTGCCTTTTAGGATGTTTGCCTTACTCTTATCTATAAGCTAGTGTGATCCAAAGTAATGACACAATTAGTTTTTAGAGAATATAAACGTCACTTCCGCCAATATGGATCAACGATTTTGATGACATCAAAATCTGCTCCATTCCAGAGAAATCATGGCACGGAGTAGATGATATGCACGAGTTGTTGCAGACCACAAAACGTATTGGACCCATCTGAATTCTGCACAGAATGCTATATATTAAAGAGATATGGTTGAGATTAGGAGGAGAAATGGCTAGAGATTAGAAGGAAATTGAGGCTTTATCAAGCTCAACGGCTCTGCCTGAGCTGTGACATAACGGTAAACTATTGGCTATTTCAAAAAAGGGAGGAGCTGTTCGATATGTCCCGCCCTGTCTTCCTGATTCAGTGGAAATTACGTCAACACATTGAATAATGCTGCACGTTCCAAGGTATTTCAATGGGCCTTTAAAGATTGTTTTCACTGACAGGGTTTGGATTAAGCCAGGATTAGACCTTAGTTCAATTTTGAGATTTAAGTAGCTTTTATAAATGTGCCTTAGAAAAAAATAACTGATGTGCATCTTGAGACTAAACAATGGCACTTACAGTGCAAGTTGCTTCCAGTTAAGACAGCTCAAACATGCATTTAAGTACGGGTCTAGCTTAAGCCTTGTCTGTGGAACTGAGGGAAAAATTATTATAACATTTTAAAATGATTTCCTATATCAGTTTCTTGTCAAGAATTATTTATAAAAAAGAAGAAACAACTCTCTTATGTGTTGTTAGTGTGGTTTCCCTGAGGATTACAGTGTTTATAAGGGATCTCCATCACATTGGATATCAATCAGTTTGTGCCAGATGAGAGAAGGTACCAGAGGACCTGCCAGATGGCTGTGGGAACATGAGAAGTAATTAAGCCCTCCAACTGAAAAGTTCTGTAATTGATCGTCTGACGTATGTGTGCTATAAGAAATAAATCTAGGTGGATGGGTGGATGGATGGATGGATGGATGGACAGATAAAAAGATAGATACATAATTCAGTCTTCAAAATGAAGTAACGTGTCACTTGCAAATGGTGTGTGGAATTATCCGTGAACTCGCTGCGACGTGTGTGTGGAGTCTCTACAGGATTTGTTGAGACTGTGCGTGTGTGTGTGCATGTGTGTGCGCATGATGGACGATCTCATTGGCAGCAGCCCAGAGCCTAATGAAGCAGAACAGGCATTAATGAGAAGAATGTTCGTGAACGCATTATTTAGCCCCTGTCGCTTTCTCTGATACTGGGACATGCATTGATTAGAGTCAGAGTCAGACTCTTGAAGCAGCCCTGGACTACCAGATTATCACGAGTTAACATGCACGTTTTTTCAATCTTTTCATAATAAGGAAATATGATAAGAAATGAGAAGCTGATATGCAAAGCGAAAATTTTTTATGAAACACAAGGCATTTTTTTCTTTCATAAAACTGCCCACCCAGAGCTCTCTCACTATCCTTAGTTCCCTTAGATAAAGGGAGGGAATCAGGATACGGTTATGTAGAAAGATTAACTCGATGCAAACTCGCTTTCATGCATCTGTTTGACAGATTTGACCTCTTTGAGGTCTGTTCTTTGAGGCTGTGCAATCTTATCGCCTCTGTCTGAATGTCACAGCTCTTGCTTCCAGTAGAGTCATTATTTAGCTTTCTTATGCAGGTACACATCAAGAACCTGTTGGAGGAAATGTCGCTTGACACACTGCAAAGAAGCATTTTCTAGTGTGATGATTACTTTTTTTTTTTATTTCGTACCACCTGCAAATCATTAGTTCAAATCCGTCTAACTAAGTTAATTCTTTTAAATGGTCCTTATATTTCATTAATAGTTCCTGTTTGAGTAGGAAACTACCAGCGTCATTGGATTTGAAACATCAAATCCGATAGATTTAAATAGTCGGCAACAGCCACCACAGTATCATTTGTTCGCATAACTTTTTTAAACGACTTATTTTAAACGACCGTCGCACGCAACTTGAAAAAAGAAGTAGATGTGTCGTGGTCTGTAGATGAGGCGCAGACTTAACTCTCTTTGGTAGTAAAGTGTGCTTTGCCAAGTTGTACCATGCAGTGGAAAAGTGCCATTAGAAAAAACAGTACTGGTGTGCATCTTGAGACAAAACAATGGAACTGACATATTTTAAGATACTCTATGTCAGTACAAGTTGCAGAAAGAAAATTCTGTCATCATTTACTCACCCTCAGGTTTTTCCAAACCTGTATAAATTTCTTTGTTCAGATATACACAAAGGAAGCTATTTGGAAGGATGTTTGTAACCAAGCAGATCTCGCTCCCCTGACTACCATAGTATTTTGGTTACAAACGTCCTTCCAAATAGCTTCCTTTGTGAATATCAGAACAAAGAAATTTATACAGGTTTGGAACAACAGAGGGAGTAAATGGGTGAAATATCCCTTTAAGACAGCTCAAATATGTATTTTATTCTGGGACAAAGCTTAAGCCTTGTTTGTGAAAACAGGCATGAATCTCGCAATTTTGACTTTTAGGTTTTGGAATTGTGAGAATTAATTTCAGGATTACAAGATGATGTAATTGCGTGATGAACTGTTACAATTGAGATTTTATATAAATAAATAAGTCTGCATGGAGTGAGTCACCTACTTATGGGTTCCACTGTTTTGAGATCACAAGACTTGCAGTGTCTTATAATTGTCCAAGTTATGCCTCTACTAATAACAGTATGTTTACTTCAGCTCTTTTCCCAATATCTGCGGTGATTTACAAAGCATAAACATTTAAGTACATAGATTAAATGAAGCAAACAATAAAACAACAAACAGAATTTACAGACACAACCTGAGTCAACTGCATAGTCCACGTGTTTAATATGGAATGGATCAGCATATGTGCAAACTCTTAGATAGAATGTGTGGAAAAATAAAATGTCTTTCTTACCGAGTCCACATTTACATCTTTAAAATAAATTAATATACTTTTCTTTTTTCTTTCTCTCTTTTTTTTTTGCCTTCCTGCTGTTTCTGTCTCGAAAATTAACAGGTAAGCCAATTTTTATTGCTTCATTAAGTGTGCAAATATTGTGGCATGCAGTTCCTTATGTAATTGTGATGTTTCAGCCACCCAGTCTGCCTTTGTTATGTATGAGCAGTACTTGTGCAGTATATTTGTCTCTTTGTTCTTGTATTTTCCTGTCTTATCTCGAGGGTGAAATTAATAATTAGTCCCTTTGCCAAAGGGTTATTACATAACATATTTTATTAAACTCTCTCTCATGATCTCAGCTCTTCTCTCATCTCTCATGATCTCTTTTTCTCTCCCATTCTTTCTCCTTATTTTGTTTCATTTAGATATCACAGTATCCAACTGCGATTTATTATAAATATGAAATGAATATTAAATAGTTCTTATAGCTCTGCTTCCTGAAGCTTCTCCCTAAAATATTGGTTTAGCTTTTAATCAACACGCACAACAGCGAAGGAGTTTAATGATAATGTTATTTGCTTCTCTAAGGCTAGGCTCTATAACCAGCTCAGCATTTCTTATCGTTCTCACAGTGGATAAATCCAAGGCCACAGCAGTCAGAGCTCCGAAATCCTCCGCTCTGATGTGCTTGATGGATAGCCTGTATTGTAAAAGCTCAGGATTTTTTTTACACCTTGAGTGAGATGGTTTATAGTTTGTTAAAAGGATAGTTCACCCCAAAATTTAAATTATCCCATGATTTACTCAGCCTCAAGCCATCCTAGATGTATTTGACTATCTTTTTTCAGACTAATCAGTTATATTAAAAGATATCCAAGCTCTTTTATGCTTTATAATTGTAGTGAATGGGCCTCAACATTTTGAAGCTCAAAAAAGTAATCCATACGGCTCCAGAGGGTTAAAAAGGGCTTCTGAAGTGAAGAGATGAGATTTTGTTAGAAAAATATCCATATTTAAAACTTTATAAACTATAATAAATGGTTTTCGGCAACAGCCGTACACCAGTCTAGTTCTGGCGGAAGAGTGAAATCTGACCTGACACATGATGTATTGCTGGACACGGAAGCGCAGAGGATAAAGAAAAACAAAACACCAGAAGTAGAAGTCTAAAGCGAGAATTTGTAAAGAGAGATGTCGGAGGATTTCCATACAGGGAGTGCAGAATTATTAGGCAAATGAGTATTTTGACCACATCATCCTCGTTATGCATGTTGTCTTACTCCAAGCTGTATAGGCTGGAAAGCCTACTACCAATTAAGCATATTAGGTGATGTGCATCTCTGTAATGAGAAGGGGTGTGGTCTAATGACATCAACACCCTATATCAGGTGTGCATAATTATTAGGCAACTTCCTTTCCTTTGGCAAAATGGGTCAAAAGAAGGACTTGACAGGCTCAGAAAAGTCAAAAAAGTGAGATATATTGCAGAGGGATGCAGAAGTCTTAAAACAGCCAAGCTTCTGAAGCGTGATCATCGAACAATCAAGCGTTTCATTCAAAATAGTCAACAGGGTCGCAAGAAGCGTGTGGAAAAAACCAAGGCGCAAAATAACTGCCCGTGAACTGAGAAAAGTCAAGCGTGCAGCTGCCAAGATGCCACTTGCCACCAGTTTGGCCATATTTCAGAGCTGCAACATCACTGGAGTGCCCAAAAGCACAAGGTGTGCAATACTCAGAGACATGGCCAAGGTAAGAAAGGCAGAAAGTCGACCACCACTGAACAAGACACACAAGCTGAAACGTCAAGACTGGGCCAAGAAATATCTCAAGACTGATTTTTCTAAGGTTTTATGGACTGATGAAATGAGAGTGAGTCTTGATGGGCCAGATGGATGGGCCCGTGGCTGGATTGGTAAAGGGCAGAGAGCTCCAGTCCGACTCAGACGCCAGCAAGGTGGAGGTGGAGTACTGGTTTGGGCTGGTATCATCAAAGATGAGCTTGTGGGGCCTTTTCGGGTTGAGGATGGAGTCAAGCTCAACTCCCAGTCCTACTGCCAGTTTCTGGAAGACACCTTCTTCAAGCAGTGGTACAGGAAGAAGTCTACATCCTTCAAGAAAAACATGATTTTCATGCAGGACAATGCTCCATCACACGCGTCCAAGTACTCCACAGCGTGGCTGGCAAGAAAGGGTATAAAAGAAGAAAATCTAATGATATGGCCTCCTTGTTCACCTGATCTGAACCCCATTGAGAACCTGTGGTCCATCATCAAATGTGCGATTTACAAGGAGGGAAAACGGTACACCTCTCTGAACAGTGTCTGGGAGGCTGTGGTTGCTGCTGCTGCACGCAATGTTGATGGTGAACAGATCAAAACACTGACAGAATCCATGAATGGCAGGCTTTTGAGTGTCCTTGCAAAGAAAGGTGGCTATATTGGTCACTGATTTGTTTTTGTTTGGTTTTTGAATGTCGGAAATGTATATTTGTGAATGTTGAGATGTTATATTGGTTTCACTGGTAAAAATAAATAATTGAAATGGGTATAAATTTGTTTTTTGTTAAGGTGCCTAATAATTATGCACAGTAATAGTCACCTGCACACACAGATATCCCCCTAAAATAGCTAAAACTAAAAACTAAAACTTCCAAAAATATTCAGCTTTGATATTAATGAGTTTTTTGTGTTCATTGAGAACATGGTTGTTGTTCAATAATAAAATTAATCCTCAAAAATACAACTTGCCTAATAATTCTGCACTCCCTGTATAAGAGAAGAGGAGCTTTAGTTTGTTGCCCAGCCCTATTTGTTTGAACCACAAGAGGCATCTACTCTCACCTAAGCTTACGCTACTCCTATATCTTGTCATACATCGGATCAGAGGTCAGTTTTCCACTGGAACTCGACATGCGTATACGGCAGTGATTATAATGTATAAAGTTTTTTTTTTACAAAACCCATCACTTCGCAAAACACATGCACTTACAATGAATGGGGATTGATTTCAAACCTCAAAAAGGACATAAAAGCATTATAAAAATCATCTAAGTTAATCCAAGAAGTAATGAATTATTGTGAATAAATCAAAAAAGTTTGTGAATTATTCTTTTGAATTGGAGCTTTTCAATTAATTGGTTGAATCAGTTCACTGTTTTGAATGATTCATTTACTTATTCAGTTAACTCACTGCCTTAATGATCAAATTCAGTGGTTAACAGCTTAATAGAGGCGAAGATTATTAGATAATGAACTTAAGGCCCGTTAACATCAATGACGATAAATATATTCATGCAGTAAATTTGAATATACATTCTAATTCCGTGAGAATTGGCAAGTCCACACCACAGCTGTTATGATAAAGACACAATATTTTTGGAAACACCTTCAGAATGTATTTCTTCAGCTGATGAACAAGAAAATCATTGACAGCCAATCAGAAAGAATCCACTCGACTTTAAAAAGTTTGAGCATTTAAAGTGGCAGATGACAAAACTGCAGCATGCTTATAATAAACAGACCCTTATCCTCTTTTGGTGTGGACACTATATAGTTACTGTTAGTTATCGTTCTTGCATTTGGTTAAGAATAAAGGTCTCTTCACACTGTGGCATTGCTTCAGAAGACTTGATATTTGACATTTACATGAATGATATTTCATGATGCTCTTATGGTGCTTTTGCATTCTTTTTGAACCTTGAAAGCTCCAGTCTCCTTTGGTTGCATCACATTCTTCAAAATTTTTAATATAGATGGTATGATGGTAATTCATGACAGAACTTGACATTTTTGGATGATCTATCGCTTTAAATTGCTTCAAAGTATTTCTTTGCAAGTTTCCAAAGTAAACTTGTGTCCTTACCTTAAGGGTGAACATTTTGAAACTGAAAAATACCAAAACAAACAAAAAAAAAAACATATGCATTGCGATGTCATTCATTAAGCACTAAAGCCTCTGTTTCGCAATGTGAAGTCGCCATATGAAATGTTAAACTCATTCAGAGCGAGCCTCTGATATAATTCTCTGCTCAGCTCACAAATGAGGCGAATCAATTTTCATATTTTCCGATTTGTTTTTCTTTGCCAGGGTGATGGAAAAACTGAGCAGGCATCAACATGTAGCATCAACGAAACAGATGCACTGCTGTGTGTAACATATGCGTCCCCGGGGGATCCCGCAACTGTCAAGAAACAG